>DWME01000760.1:0-29900 GCA_018244795.1 Parelbella ahira ahira
ACGTCCATCAACATTCGCATTGTATATCCGCTTCGTCATTCTTTCGTCAGGCATTCTTTCAACATGTCCGAACCATCAGAGCATGTCCTTTCTCATCTTTACACCGATACTTTCTTTTATACAGAACTTCTTCCTTACATCAAAATTACGAACGCGGTCGGCGAGTGTCAGGACGCATATGCGGCGCATTGACCTCATCTCGATCGCGTTGATTCTGCTTTCATCCCCTTTCTTACATACCCAGCTTTCGCTCCCATATAGTAGCGTTGGAGTAAGCGCAGAGTTATATATGGCCAGTCGGGCTCCTCGGCTTAGATATTGGCTGCTCAATAGCTTACCCAACGCTCCATTTACATTATTTCCAGTACTCACTCTTCTTTCTATACCAGCGGTGGACCTGCCATCTCTGTGAAAGCACATTCAAGATATACAGTCTCATCTACTTGTTCCAGCTATATATCATCAACTCGACTCATGTCTTTCAAAGACTAATGATTTTTATTATTAAAAAATAAAAGAAGCACGTGATTTGATGAAGTGCAACTTTAGCATTTACCACTGTGGTAGCAACCTAACCCTTTTTAGAACTTGTATTACAATTAGAGATTTAGTTTCATCCTTCGATGCCAAATTAATCTGCTATCAATATATTCACATAGGACTTGATAAAATTGTTCTGTAGATCGTTGTACAAGTACAAAAAAAGATTGTATATGTAGACATTTAAGAATATTTGGTGATAGCCCAATGATAGTGTGTCAAATACGAGATTTGTTTTTGTTTAAAATAAACATAACATTTATGATGGATCACCATAGAGTCTGAACCTTGAATCACTGAGTTTATTGAATGGAGAGCGTACAGACCAATTTGTGTGTTCACACAATTGTGAAATATTACGTTTGATTAAAACATAAAACTAAATACATTTTATTTTTATTTCGCGACAAGTTACCCCCGCTTCTTTATTAAATTAATTAATCGAAGCAGATGTTCCTAATCGTCTGATAGTACGTATTAGAATCATTTTTAAAAACTTTTTTGATAAAGTTCATATTATTTTAACTCCCTATTATTATATTTTCTTATTAAGCTTAATCGTCTGCTTATTTGTTTCATGTTTTAATCATTGTAATGTTCTGTTAAATATTTCGAAAGTTATTGATATTATTATATCGCCATGCCCTTGCGACGTAGGCAGAGAGTAGGTACTTACCCGTAATAAAACTGGCGCATCCCCGAGACAGTGCCAAGATAAATCTAACACCTAGGTAGGTGTTGGTACATCTTATGCATAACCTATATGAATAGTGAACTCATAGTTATTGCTCTATCTTTGGTAAAGCTATGAAATTAACTACTACGTAACATTACGTCTGTAATCCCCGAAAGTGTAGGCAGAATAGTGTAGTAAACTTTCACGTTTCAGCAATTACGCTTAAGACCCATGGAATAGGTGGTGATACCATATTTCCATACACTGGGCACAAATCCAGAATCCGAGTTACTACTAGAAATTCTAAATTAGAAGAATCCTATAGCCGCGACTACTAATGTTTATAGAGTATAACAAAAATAATAAACTAGAATACTGGGTACAGGAATTCGTATTCTTTTAGACGCGGCATTCTTGAAGAGTCGAGGCATTCGGAAGGTTCATGCAAAATGTATGCGAGCTTCGTCGGTTCCGTGAAATTTGTATCAGAGGGGGAATAGTTTGCGTGTCCCTTCTCGAGCTTCATATTTTTCATGAATTTATATCGAAAATAATCTCTATTTCGTCCCGAGTGGGACAACAACAAAATTTAGGTATATTTATATTCCTTGTTTGCTTACGCCGTGTAATAAGAAAACTTGTTTGGTGTTTTGTATACTGGGTACAGTAGAAGTGAATAATACGAGGAAACTGAAATGCTGACAAAAGTTAATTGAGCGTGAAATAACTATTTTGTTACTTAACGCGTCTCATTTTTGATTATAAACTAAGTAGGTATATTAATACGGACTTTTATTAATTGAATAAATTAAATAACTATTAAATTTGCACTTCTTCCGCAATTCCACTAACAATCATTCTCGACGTCCTATTTGAAAATTGTATAAATATTGTACAAAATAGGTATAAAGGTATCAAAAAAATGTAGGTAGGTAGATTTGTGTGGCGCAGCATTCAAAAAGCGAAAGTCAATATTTGTGAGAACAAAAAATGTAATGTTAACAATTACAGCAGGACCAATTTACTAACAAAAGGCAGTAGCAAAATGAGATATTAAAAAATTCTTCATTGTTAAAGAAGTTAAGGAAGACAGGTTTTACCTGGTTGTGTATAACAGTAGCGCAATATTTTTATTACGAAACAATGAATTCAAGAATTTGTAGTTTTTGTGGAAAGTGAAATTTAATCTTTTTTTGGTGGTCAAAAAGATGTTAGCGTTGTTTGATAACATTTTGTATTGCAGAAACTTATTATACAACTTGATATATAGAATATTTTGAAGTTCCGTTATGATAATCATATTTACTAGACCTTACTAACAAAATGGATATCCAGAAAACGTTTCAAATATAGGTTTATACCATTACATTCAAAACAGTTGTACTATTTATTAACCACATTTTACAATTCTGATAGTACCTAACATAACCCATGTAGATAGTACTTTAATATGATATGCGTTCTTTATTCAAATAAAACCATGAACTTACGTCTCCCCACCATGTACCAGAGAGCTAAGTTTCTCATTCCTATTTCGTTCCGCGATGAAAACCAGTTCCTAGCGAAGAAATCCTTTCCAACGTTAGATACCCATTTCCATTCCTCGTCCGTACATTATTTAACGTTCCAGTTTTATCTCACTTCACCTTTCAGCGGAGTCTTAATGTCAGTTCACGCGCTCACATAAGCTGTCCGCTCTCATCGACATGTTCAATCAACCTTAGGTAGAGTGGATTGAGGAAAAATAATTCGATTCTCTTTGATTCTTTCTTACTGGGGATGAAAGGAAATGTTAGAATGTCTATATATAGTCCGTTCTTGGAATGATTTTTATGAAAAGTGAACTCCCACTATATAGGTATAGAAATATCAGAATAGTGATAATGATTTATGTACTTATCTTATCAATAAATAAATATTACAGTAGATTTGTTTGACTTACACTAAATGTACTTTTACATATGGGTAAATATATTGATAAACCTCTCATCTCATTTCGAGCGAATAAACGACGAAAAGCAACGAAGACGACACAGAATATTATGATTATGTACCAACTTAAATCACCTACCTATATTTTTTTGAGTGAGTGAATGAATCCGGCCAGTTGCAGCTCGGTCTTAACGCAGATAATGTTTGTATTAATAGTTAATTAATAATAAAATAGTAGAACATGATTTATTATTGACTTTTCGTTGTCCACACTGCTTGCGAATTTCTTCTGTTATGACATTCAATTAAGGCTACGCTGGTGAATATTAGTAAGTGTTTGCAAATTATTCCCCTTGTTAAGAGCTCTTCTTTGGATTCAAATGAGTATAAAAAAAATACTGGCGACCAATTGTTTTCATTAATCAGTGTAGCGAGGAAACAAGTGGTCAACTCAGACGTAAAGTACACTCGCCGCGAGCCATGTTAGTGGACCACTCGTAGTGGGTACACTCAAGCACAATTACAGTCGCCACGCTCGCGAGGAGATAAGCGTAAAACTTCTCTAGTGTGCAGGTGAATGCAAATACCTACCTTCACGAAACCTCCGAGAGCTGTTTAGATAAAAGCCCCTTTGTTTTGTCTGCATCCCTTGGCGCAGAATAATAAAATACCTAGCCAACTTTAACGTTGAACCTAACAGTTGTTTTGTTTGTGGAAACATTATTGCCGTTCGTGTTTTCAGTACTCCTTTATTTAATCCGTCATAAGAGTCCTCATTTTTAATCGCATAATATTTATGTAGTACATTAAGTCCGTATATTCTAATGTTCAATTAGTTGAATATTATGAGAGTAAGAATGAAAGTAACTATTAAGTTTTCTTGGTAGTTTTCTAAACACCAAACAATTGTAGTGATAGATAATCCTGAAAGAATGTCGCGCGGGCGTCTCTTTGTCTGACGTATTATGTAAATGTGTCTTTTAATCTTCACAAAGACAATCTGAGCGGTCGTGACAGCTTATAGGCTTGACAACGTGATGCAAGTCACGGATGTCTCCAATATCTACATGTAAATTAGAAAAACTTGTAAATACAATTGTGAGAACGACTCGAGGGCAATTCTTTTGGTATTGCCGCGATGTGCTCTGGAACAGAAAGATTGATTTTATTAACATGTTTGCTATATCTCCTATATCCTTCCATTTCCTCCAAGGGTTGTTTATCTTGAACGCTATCCAATAAATTACACCCGGATTAGTACGAATATCCTCAATATCTTTATTAGGTCATGAGTTTTCTTCTTGCTCCAATCGTACATAATGTTATGTGCGGTTTCATGCTTTATTACTTTTCGTTATTTCCTTGTTTCTTTTCTTATAATATCCGTTATCTTATGGAATATTTTAGGTAACTTATAGACCCATGTGTCAGTATAATTATTATGTGAAGGATTTTTTAGTATTCTTAAGCGTTGATCGTTTTGTAACAATAAAGTTATTCTGTACATCGGCTCAAGCCGCGTGCGCAAGGACAATGTCACACAGAGGACACGAGAACACGTGTTGATAATTTCAAATTATATTTATGTGTCCGATTCGACGGTTCTAAGAGCTGATGCACCTGAAACATAAAAATTAAGAAGTTTTAATTTATTCGTCATTTTAATTCATTATTATTGATAATAAATCCTGCTGTTTAATAAACATTATCTTCAGTCGAGATTATCCATCTATTCACTTCCACGAATATCTATGAGATATAAGCTACCAAGATATATGACAGCACTATTTCACTCGCAAATATTCAGATAGCTTAATCCATTAAACGTGATCGACATACAAAAAAGGTGGGGAATATGTTCATCAAGATATAAGATTTTTTTTAATAAACTCAAGTCATACTAAAGTTTTACAACCAAACTAGATGCGAGACGAAACGTATTTTGTCTACTATTTAATTTCTTTGCTACGCACAAAAGGGCTACAAAAGCGAAAGGTAAAATGCATTAAGTCGATCTATATGTAAATTTAACTACGGCTACTCTTATAAATTATAATATTTCAGAGGAACGAAGTAATAACAGCGATCATGAGATTTTTCGCCTCCATCATCTCGACTTTAATTAGCTTCAGCGTAAAAGTTCGCGAAGAACTGAAACGGAGCTACTCTACATGGAATCAAGTATTTTCGACTTGAATAAATGTTTGTTAGAAATTAAAGGAAACAACTCGACTAAAATTTAAAACATCCTTTTACTTTTATATATTTAATACATATTATAAATCGGTAGATTAATTATCTATTATTAACATACAGAGAGCAAAATGCAAGCTCTTACAACTCATCGGGTGCTGGAGAAATTTGTTATGAATAATTTTAATATACTTAATAAACATAACAAGGCAGGTTTTAACTGTTTCAAAACCTATTAACTTTAGGTAGCGAGTGACCTCGTTTCCACTTGGAGGCTTCAGAGTCTAATTCGCAGGGCGCCGAGCGTGGTACACGAGCGGGTAGAGAGATTCCTTTACGACTAAGTTTTTATTTAACGGATAATAATATCTAATCACAAGTATAGTATTACGTAACTCTTGACGTGAAGCTAATATTCAATATCGAAGGCATTTATTTACATAAGTAATAAATATTTATACTGACACTAATTAATTATTTAGTTCCGTCGCCATTAAAATGGCATTTGATTGAAATATTGTCATAAGATTAGCGACAGGTTTAAATAACATAGGTATAGGTTTAGTTATATTGTTGTCGTGCGAATTAGTTCCTACGAATTCATTGAGCGATCTGCATAAATTAAAATGAACGATATTTCTATTATTGTCATATCATTACGTCAGGTCACTTACGAAGTGGGCAGAGAACACCGATTACCAAATATCTTTTTCTTCTACGTTCTTCTCTTCATATTGCGATTATCACTCGAGCAGCAAAATCGCTGGTCTGCGCGGCCCTAAGAGCGGACCTAATGTGAAATTAGAAGGGAAATAGGACGAGATAATTACCACCCCACGCTTCCGCCGGCCCTCGCTGCACAGTTTAATCTGTTTAAACTTTTATTTACTCCGCTTACTCAGAATTGAGGCGATTAGCGCGGAGCCGGGAGCGAAGTTTGTTTTGTGCTGCTACATTATTGAAATTCTCTTCTCACTACTGTCGAAGAAAACATGTAATGAAAAGCTAAACATGCTGAATATGATGAGTGAAATGGAATATTTGAGAGATATATCGACTTCTTAATTGTAAATAGTTTATTTAAAATAAGTAAAGACATTCCTCTTTGCCTTCGTGAAGTAGTCCTGTACGTTTAATTAGAGTCGAGTCGGGTTACAGCATCCGAAACATTTCGGCCATTACAGCTTCAGTTCTGTAGTCAGACGTTTTAAAACTAAAACTCTACAACCTTTTTGAATTACTACTACTACTACTACTACTACCTTCCACTGATGCTAGTAGACAAGTGAGGTAGAATGAAACGTACAACCCTTAGTATACGTTTGTAATTTTTATTATATAAGTACCTACCTACTATCTACTAATATATCGTAACGCCAACTATCTAACGGGGAAGGCGGAGATACTGAGATACATATAGGTACCTACCTATTTGCTTTATAGACTACTGACTCTCCCATTAAAGAGTATCTGATCCATTTGGTCAGAATAGGTGAATTTTGGTGCCATACAGATAAGTATGACAAAGACACATTGCCAGGAAAGCGGCATAATGAAATATTTTTATGTTGCAGAAAACTACAAATAAATTAATTATTTTTATTCATAGTCGCCTTATATTACCTGTTAACATGTTTCAGTCATGTCTCTATAAAATGATCTGTTTTATTTTTCACACTTGTAGTTTTAATACTGCCAGCATTAAAATTGCCGTGAAGGTAATGGTCACGCAAATAGATCATATTTAGGCACAATAATGTTGTTTAACGAAACTATTTCTACTCGAATATTGGGTAAGTAATAAGTAGTAACTCTGCGTTATAACCACAAGCTTAAGAAAGTTTATAACTTTATAAGCGAGACATTAACGACTTTTGTTAGTTATGATTGTATAAAGTATAAAATATTTTGATTTATAAAACTATTATAAAATCGTACAAAAAGGTTACGGTAATAATGATAATATAAAATTTTAAATAAATATAATATATTTTTTATAAATGCTTTATTTTAAAAATGGCGAGTGCGGTTACTATTATCAAGCCCATTATTATGTTAATTAGTTATGAAATATTGGGTAATATTATTTACTTCGCAATATAAAAATAAACCGAGTATTGTGTCAATTAGTTTTAAATAGGTATTTCAATTTGAGAATATTTACATACAGTTTGGTATTTCAACGCGTTCTGTGTTCAAATATTATTATCTTCATTAAGCCGTACACTCCCAATTTCCTTTTGTAATTTTAACCTTCGCTTCCAGAAACGTCTCGTATTCGTTTATCAAATGCACTTGCAACCGGTCGGCCATGTTACCGACCATTCTATATCCAAACACGTTTGCGCCCAACATATGGCTGTCTCACTCTCGCTCATATGAATCTGTGTTTGGTTATCTCTTGCAGACGAACCCTCTGCACCCAATTAGGACAATACGCATGCGCTCCGCATCAATGTCAAATCAATCCCCCTGTCCGTTGATGCAACTTGCTACAACTATTGTACAACCCTCTAAGTTTTTATACGTAATATACAAGCATTTATGTTTGTTCAAGGTAAGATTTTAAATTAAGTTACAAATATAGTTAACAAGTTTTGTCTGTTAATGAATGAATAAGTAACTTAGATAATTTATTCAAAATGTATTTATAATGCAATGCACTTAAAGAAGATATTCGTTCTTGTCGTTCACGTACTAATTATGGACCGTTATAGTATATGTTGAACAAAATGTTATACTTAAAATTATGTTTAGCGTGCCATTCATTAAAATGTGTTATAACATTGCACCTCATAGACGAAGCCTGTCAGGTTTGTAAGGATAGAGCCGTTTGAATAGGTATAAAGCTCTGCGCACCCCGTATTCGAAATGGCCTGATATTATAATAACAAGACTGTCTCGTTGGTCGAGTGGTTGCAAGCACGACTGCTAATCGAGGGGTCCTAGGTTCAAATCCCGGGTGGGGTGCTATCAGAGTTTTGTAATTTAAAATTTCTAGTAGTGACTCAGAGTTTGGAATTGTGCCCGGTGTATGGCAATAGGCTCACCACCAATTCCATGGGACTTAAACGCAACTCATGAAACGTGGGAGTGTACTACACTCTTCTGCCTAGCTCTTCGGGGACTACAGGCGTGGTGTTACGTTTTTTGGTATTTATAATAATAATAATTAAATATTTAGTAATAGGCAGTACCCAGTAGCATATTTTTACGAGCGGCAGCCAACACGGGCTCATTACGATGTTATTACACACGGTGTCGACAGGCGATGAGCCCGAACACATCCAATTTCCCAACTTCCCATTTATTGATATTGACTTGGAGAGGACGCTCCGTAACTGCTCCCGGCTCGAGATGTCATCTTCCTGGAAGGGCCACTTGCGTTACAGGTATTCGCGTTTTAAGATATCTCGGAAGTGGTATCGAAATGACAGCTGTAATAACCGAGTTTTTTTAATAAACTTTAAACGAAAAAAAATATGTCTGTTTTTTAAGTATTAATCGCTTTATTATCCTTACGTTGCTTAATGTGCTGAAAAATGGTGTAGGTGACCGTTAACGTAATTGTAATACACACGAATAATAATAACTATTCATAACTTATTAACGGTATTTCCAGTAAATATTTACACTTATTATCATCAAACCTAATGCAAGATAAGCCGAAAGCGAAACGTGACTTGTGAAAAATAGTAATCATTCCTCTGCTGGGCAGCTATTTGTACCCAGACCGCGTGAACATCGGGGCAACTGGGAATATCTAAATGATAGAATTCATTAACGACCATATCTTTGGACAGATACGTACAGGTATGGACTGTATGTTGGGTAGAGTTGCCAAGTAATGTATGAAGTATGCTTGTCATTTCATTTGTGTCTTTGTATTTGTTTTATTTTTAACATTTTATCTACATACAATTATGATATATTTGTACAAGTGAATAAGACACCTATATTAACGAATGTTAATGAAGAAAGTCGGTTCCTTAAAGATAGAAATTTTTGGCACTCTGTGCTCTCTATCAGCCATATACATGTGTATGTATATACATGTATATATATACACACATGTGTGTGTGTGTGTGTATCTCTCTCTTTGTGTGTCTGCGTCTGTGTGTGTGTGTAGTTTATATATTAATATAACACGCTATGTACACATAGATATGAAAATAGTACAGCAATTTATACTTATAACACGAAATCTGAATATTTGAATATTTTTCTTCGATATGTCGGCTGCAATAAACGCAACTCATAAGGAACCAATCTGTGCGAGAGGTCTGAGGTCGAAGCTGAAAAAAACAAAAAGCCTAGAGGGTCGATCGTACGATATTCCTAATATGGTAATGCGAAACGATATACGATCCCGACCAAACACGATGTCGTGACTGGTCCACAGCCGAGCGAAGGTATTCAGGGGCCTACGCAACACTACCTATTTTGTATATTCACCTTCCAAATTGATGTTAATGAAACAAATAAAAGTAAATCGACTGAAAACAATCTTAGATGCGAACAACGAAAAAGGAATGTGTGAAAAATCCTTTTTTTAAAAGTGTATTTACAGTTCAAAAAATAGAATTCGTTATTTTTATCCGCGGTTAAAACAATTAACTGTTTTTTTTAATCCTAGGTTTATCTGAATCTACTTTATTAATTGACATACTTTGCACTCTACCCAAGTTCCATATATGTTGTATTATATGTATTTTAATATGCAAAAAATAGTTTCGAAGCATTTTTATAAGAAACATATTGAGTATTAGATGTACATCGGACATGTGACCACTTAATAATAAAATTGGGCATAATTTGTATTAGTTATAATTGAATAGAACAGTTGAAACAACGCTCCCATGTGAACAAACCCTAAGAATCTGTTTTATGTAATGACCCAAACTACAATATTTTTACAATATCAGACAAGAGCCAATCCTAACGAAATAGCCTTACATTTTTTTGGTGCTTTGATAAAAGCAAATCTGTTTTGCTTTGAATCGGACCACTTTAGTATTATTATTCTAATATATCTACATAATATATATCTGTATATCTCTACAAGATGTATCTACATAATACAAATTTCTCAGACACTTGTACTATTTTAGGTATTTTACGTAATTTTATTTCCTAGCTTTGAATCCAGAGAACAGTATGAAGTTTTTGATATTATAAGATAATTAAGATTAACTGTCCTATATACGAGTATAGAGTTCTATTTGACTTCTATTAAAAGACGTGTCTTTCTATTAAAAGTATGATAAAAATAGTGTCACAAAACAGCTTGTTATTTAATTATGTTATAAAATGGCTACTGAATGTCGCCAATTAACAAAATATCTGTAAATGGTGACCTTATTTTATAAGAGGGACAGAGTAGCTTGAATCTCTATCGATTTCGCGCGGCGGAGTTACCTAACTCTCTAACTTCCGTGCCATCCATTATCCCTTCTTGCTAAACCGGTTGAATGGTATCAGATTGATAAGCTATTTGATCACAATAATTGCTCGATATTTTTCTGTTTTAATCCTAATAGCTATATTACTTAATTCAATATGTGAGATATGTTAAAGCTAATTAATAGTTTAAAGAATAATACATCAAATTAAGTAATGTTCTAATATTGCAACCGATGCTTTTTGATATATAAAATGCATTGATTGAGTAATATAATGGATTTATTCAGAACATTTTCTCTGAACGTTCGAAGTTATAAATGAGAAAACTGACAAGCGTGTATTTAAGTACGAGTTTTATTAATAAGTATCTATACAACAGGAGGTCAGGTGACCCGCGCCACCTTATCTTGTGTTCAATGTAATAAATATCACCTAATAAATCATTTTATTCATTTAAGTAATATTGATTAAATATTTATTTTTGAACTCTAAAAGAGCCGTTGTTATATATTATTATAAGGTTTTGACATATACATTTTTGCTAATGTTTTATTGATTATTCAAAGTATACCTTTTTGGTTTCTGTATATAGAATGAGTTTATATGAAAAAAAAAGGTGTTGAGTCTATTTGAGCTGGCTCTACATTCAACGACGACGAGTGGTATATTTTTGTCCTGTATCTCGTGTATACCTATACGTGAATTTCGTTCCGAAACGGAACCTGTCTGTCAAAGTGAAATAAACGAAGCCAATCACAGATAAATAACTGTCAGTCAGTCTACACAGCGTTTCATTTGCATGGCAATGGCTGAGGGCCGGGGAGCGGGGAGGGGGGTAGGTGACGTGGGCAACAACGGCAGCTCACCTGACTGACTACTCGATTACGACACAGCTGATGTGTGTATGCCGAATGTTTTGTTGCGTGATTCTTTTAGTTATTATTTTCGGTCAAAGTTAACTTACTGTTGAATCAAATTATCGTAGCATCAATTATCATATACCTATTGTATAAGCCGTTAGCGTTGCTGGATTCAAAGGATATCGATATATATTATCGGATTGCGATATGTAAAAGATTTTAGAATCATTCTGACATTGAGTTTCTCATTGTTTCATTTGATTTAAGCCGTAAATATTGCTTATTACACTTATTATTGAATCAATGTATTTATGTATTTATTTACATGAAATAGTCTTTGAATCGTATACTTTTCTATTTCGCATTTGATATGTAACAAAACAAAGTAATACGTCACCATTAAACGCCATTAAAAGTACTTACAAGCAATCAGACATATGTCATATTATCATCTTGACCCTTTAATAAGATATCCACGTCTTGAACCATTAAAAATATATTGCATACAAAATGTAAACAGAAGGCAGGTAGAACTAGGAAGTTGACTCTCTATCAAACAATGTAAAGAGGATAATGCATTAGTATATAAGTAACCATTAAAAGGAGGATCTTGTTACTTTGTGTCCACGCAATACAGGTTTTTTCGTAGATAAGCGGTTACTGTATTGCTGTATTACTCGTGTACAGTTCAATAACCTCTTAGTACCTACATCCTGCTGGGTACTAGGAATGCGTGTGCTTAAATTATATTTTTGAATAATAATAGCCGTTACCTGTTATCATATTTTAAAGGTCCAACTTCATAAGCGTGAAATAAACATCAACTAACAGGTTAGCTGTGTTTACCAAATAACCTGTTAGGCGAGTACAATAAAGCATTTGTACGCTAGAGATGTTTATTGTAGGTAACTTTATGTCCTTAAATATCAATGAAAATTGTAACCGTGCCATGTACGAATCATATTTTCTAACATGATGTTAGCAAAGGCTTAGTAGTCTTAGTTGCCTACTATTATTTGTTTAAAAAACTATTTCTAGTCAAATAAATAATCTGATGAGACCACAACAAAAAGCTGCCTCACTCAATTTATATTCATTTGAACAAAAAATCTGCGCTCATATATATTCAAACATCTAGACATATAAATATTATTTGTCTAGACCTACGATCGTGAACTTTATATAAGGTTGCAGCTGCAACTTGGAAACGAAAATAAAATATTTATTTCCAAGGAGCACATTGTATTGGAAAATGTATCGAGTCGTTTTGAAGATTTCTTGATATGAATTGCTAATGTTGTTGCAACATGAAATATCTGAACATGTTTCTTGGGAATATCTGTATGGCAATGGGAATAACTATCAATATTACTTAACAAGGAGTTAAAGGGAGAAGATTCTGTTTAAGTTGCGTTTTTCATTTAGTCTCCCGTTATATAAAAAATGAGTGGCAATATGGAAAAACGGAATAAACTAGTAAAGTGTAGTTTCCCTTATCAAGGATGTTTATTAAATGTTCTAGTTACACTTTTGTACTTATATTCTAATCTTAATAAATGTTTTAAAGTTTTCTAGTTGTCAAACTATGGACAAGTATAACCCATTTTCTACCATAATTTTTCTTTTTAAAATGGTTTGAAAATTACATTTGTCTTAACAGTTAAGTTACTCTGTAAGATTACAAAGGTATCGTAAGTAGAATACATTTAAGGTTAAATACAAGACTCATGGGGAAGGTATTGCGGCTTGTCAACCTTTAACCCGTAACAGGCGGCAGCACTCGGCGCCGGAGATGATAAGATAAGGCGTTTGTGAAAGACACGTAGCCCTTATACAGAAATATTTTTCCAAACATGATAATACCTACGTCTTATTTGTTGAGATGTGCTTTATTCGCTGGTGAAGTAACGATAAATTTAGTAGTTACGAAATAGGTAGGGTACTATAAGTCAATGTCATCATCAACATAAATATCATTATTATTAAACCCATTAATTGTTTCTCTGTCGGATATAGCTCTTCTTTTAGAATGAAACGGGTTAAGGGCATAGGCAGGTTTAAGGATATAGTTTTAATTTAAAAATAACTTTCCACTTAAATTCTCTTATCACTGTGGTACAAGTCAAAATTTTCCTTGAGTGAAACAAAAATAACAAAATTTGAAAAATCCGTTTCTAATATACGGAACGCCCACTCGCCTACATAATAAATAGAACGAATGTTTTTGACTTCATTTGAAATAAACAAAACAATTTCGCTAACAAAATAAATTAGGGTGATCCGAGCGCGGGTCAGAAAGAAGTCAATAAGCAGACAACAATTTGCATGATACGCCATCAATTAAAGAAAATTGAATTTAATCTACTGTGATCCCAAATTAGAGAAAGATTAATAGGAAATAGGTATTTAATTACTTTATAGACATATAATAGTATCGTGGCATGAGAAGAGCGAAGATTAGGTGATAAACATGCTTATTTATTACCTACTCCTACATACCTAAACCTACCACGTCTTAAGTCTGTTTTTGTATGTTTTATTAAATTATAATATAAGGACGATTCACAGAGTGCTAGAAGATCATTGATAATGTTTTAATACAGTTTTTTGTATTAAAAATATGAATTTTCGTAGACAAATTCAAATAACTGTCACATTAAGAAATTAAAAAAGATTGTCTTGATACTGCTTTGCCAGCTACTTAGTGCTTAGAGAGAAATATAGTTTCGATTGCCTGCGTGTTTCAAAGACATTTTGTGTGGTTTAGCAACTGACAAGGAGTAGTAAAACATACTTCCATACATGTAGAGCAAATGCATAATCTATAGTGTAGGTAGCAGCCGGATACTCGCTGAAAGAGCCCGCCATTCCGGACCAATCGGTCTCGTACGTGACCAGAGCTCTCGTCAGCACTTCTCAACGGAACTGTACCTTTTTTCGATCTTTCCCTTTATACACAGTCGCAAAAAGTGGTTATATTAAATTAATTCACAAATTTTATTCACTAACCCGTCGCCTATTTATAATAGATTTTCCATAATACGTAACATCACGCCTGTAATCCCCGTAGTGGTAGGCAGAGGAATGTAGTACACTCCCACGTTTCACCAGTTAATAATTATAATAATTAATTTACGTTTTTTTATTTTTGTTGTTTGTGACGTTTCTCAAAAATTTTATTTAATCGCAATTTTTTTACGATATACTTATACATACGTATGTACCTACAAATGTGTTGTAAATTAAGATTACCTAGTAGGTATTTCAAAGCAATGCATATTTAATCATTCATTACAATTAAGTTATTTGAGGGACAATTTTATATTTTTATATAGTTAGTAATATTTTATGTTATACGTTAAGCCTTTTACAAAGAAAACTTTTTTTATAGGTAAATATTCAAAATTTAAATGTCAGACAACTTATACCTACATAAATAATCGAACTTCTTTTGCAATGACGTCGTGTTTAAATAATACTTGAGGTATATATGTCAAAGCTGTTCAAACATAAAATATATAAATATATCGTAAATATAGCTGTTGTCATCCAAAACGGAAAGAGAGTCCACTGCGCGTTATCGGTACGAAATGGTCCCGAGAGATGACGCGGGCATGCTCCCGGTAAGAGCTAGACATGCCTATAGCGCAGGTGGGTGGGGGTGGCACAAATATATCCACGTGGAGGCGATATGGGCGCATGTTTTATATTATTGAAGCCCGGACCGTATCCACTGTTTACCTTGTTTACAGACAAATGAGCGGAGGTACAAATCATCCTTCGAAATACTCGGCCTTTCGTTGTTGAAGTTCACAATCCCTTTTGTTTTCTGTAATGTAGTGTTGAATATTTTCCTGTACTATCTGTGGGTGTAGTAACTTATATAAATGTTTCTTTTCCCTTTTTACGTTTTTATTACAAAGATCGCTATTATTTTGGTCTAGAGTTTTAATTTTGTTTCTTTATTTTTAAATTTGCAATTACAAATAATTCTCATAATTATGTATTTATAACATCTGCATTTCAATTCTCTTACCTATTAATTTGAAACAATATTGTACATTGATGTATGCTAGTGGCCCAGTAGCGATCGAAATTCGATAGTAAATCATATAAAAATCTCATGTCTGACATTGACAATGGGAACGTAAATAATAAACGCTCTTGTCAAATCCATGGTAGTGTGTGTAATATATTTTTTTATATAATGCATTTTCATGCATTATTCTATAAAAATATTAACATGTATTCTCTATGTAAACTATAAGTGTGCCAAATTTCACACTCCTCCGTCCGCGCAATTTTCGTAAAAAGGGGCACAACGTTTTCGCCTCACGTATTAATATATAAGTAGATGTATTTAATATATATAGACTATGTGGAACAACTAGACTTTTATGCGATGTCAAATATTTGTTTCCATTGCGCCAAGATCGAACAACATTTCATAACATTGGATAAAACAAGAAGATTGTTTGGACAAAATTCGCGTCCCTGATTATATTTGGACAAATATTTCTCGTGTACACACTATAACAAGTCTCTCGGGCCTTCAAATGGAGCCGAAAGGAAAACCATCGTGTCTCGTGAGAATTTTCTTACGTTTTACGTGAGCCGTACCGACGTACTATTGGAATGGAATGGACAAAAGGAAAATCTCTTGAGCTATATTAAGGCGTAAAGGTGGGTCGATTCCCAAATGGTTAGGTTATTTTCTCCCGTATTGTGACGGGATAACCAATGCATTCGATGAGAAATTGAAAGTCAACGACCAAATGGAAACATAAACGGAAAATGTTGTCGCAGACGGCGAAATACAAAGCACTCAGTCAGTTTTGTTATATTTCTTGGTGACAAAATTCAGTTTTCTGTTCAAGTTTTTATTTTATTTGACAGAATATTACGCAATATCGAGGCCTGAAAACATACTCGAGTTAGGTTTGAAACTTTTGTATAGGTATAATCAGTTGTTAAACGTCTTTGAAAATAGATGAAAATCTTTCCTATTTTAAAGCGTTTATATCGATACTAATTATCATCCATATTAGTCGTCATCCGTAATGGGGATCTTGTCTCGACTTATTTCACATTTTATAAAATATAAGGTACCAAAAATCTTACAATGGTTTTCTTGTAATTTAATTGCCATTTGTTGTGCATCAGATCTGATGTGATGGTCTTAATTACAATTGATTGTAAATGGTAAACATTAAAACCAAATTTGATTTGCAATTTTCGGCAAATGCGACTGTAAGAATTTATTTAATCCAAGATGTCCCAAAAACTGATGCTGTCACAGTACAGTTTTGCGAAGAAATTTCGCTTCGAATATCTCCCTGAAGGCCGGTGTTGTTTTCGTAAAATAAGCCTTCTCATGGTGGCTGGAAAGTCTGTTATCTGTTATTGATATGTAAAGATGTCCTTTAGTCAATGATTAAGTGAAATACGGCTGTGTAATCTTGGCGATAAGGCTTAGAATGGCTTGAATGTAGTCTTATGTAAAATTGAGTACAGTATCCACCGCCCGTCGAGATGGGACCGCCAAATATTGCGGGCTTTATTTATGTCCACTTGAAGTTTCCCGTAACTATAATAGCGGTTTTTTGCAAAACAAAACTCGTATGTATTTATAAGTTTGGTAAAGATGAGTACTATACGAAGAGACATCAGATCTTGAGTGGAAAGTTACAAAACTAGCACCTGTGACCTTCCTTACTTTATGTCAATTTATTTATTTCTAAAGTTGCCTAATCACATCGGTAGTAGGTAGTTATTGTACGTCAATATAACGGTAAAAAACGTCACTGATGCCTTGATATACTACTTAAAAAATATAGAAAAGACGTTTTTGGAAGTAATTTACTGTATAGTATACACGAAAAAAACAATAATCTTATCAATTGAAACACTGTTCATAAGATAACGTTAATTTTTCAAACAAATTTTTCGTTTTGCATTCAAATATTCGAGCGAATATGTGAGCCGTACTCGTATAATGAAACATATACAAGAACATGTTCCGGATTCGAAGCGAAATACTCCTACATCCACATCTCCGTATATCCTTAAGATCACTCTTCGTAGCAAATAAGCCCGAAAGCTTTTACCTTAAGATCCTCGGGATTGCGCTGATCTATCTTTCGCCTCCACTCTGATTACCATACACTCCTTTAAAAGCCTACATTCTTAACATGGATTCACAAAAAATCTATTGTTCACGCACACATTGGTACTGTTCCAATTTAATTTACAATTTGTTACGCAACAGACTCGTGGAAAAGCTGTCGGAGTTATGCGAGTACGAGTTTTTGTTTTAGAGAGTGATGAATGTATAATAGAAGAACAATATCACGTTTATATGAACAGGAAAATAGGAAAAGAAATCGTATGATGAGCACCAGAGTTTGTTTTTTCGTGGGAGTATCTATGCAACAATAATTTTGATGTTTATCAGCTGTGACCTAGCATAAGTTTTTCTAGTGTGGCATCACAGGACCGTGGATTAATTATTTGTTCGGGGACAGATCAAATTAATGTCGTAGAATTTAAAACATGACCAACAATTCATGTTTGATTGTTGAAAAGGAGGTTCTTTAAGTTTATTGTGATCAAGCACATTACAACTAGGTATATATCCATGGTGTACCTACCTATTTTAAAAGTAGGAAAAGAGGAAGATGTAACAGATATAGTAGATATAGAATTATTATATTTTTATCTTTCTAACTATAATATTATTCTCCACGATACAGTTTAATTTCGCAATGGTGCTATTGGCATTCGTTCATTACCTACTACATATTTTCCATAACTCCCGCTCACCTCGTCCGCAATAATTAGCGCTGTATAGGTATGTACAGTAGAGATGAAATGTTAACCTATTAGTCTTTTCTTTATAAAATAAACGCGAATTCGCACACAATAAGTATCGTCCATAATTTCGACAATCCTGTACCTTGTCTCATAAATTTTAATTACCAAGTAATTATCACTAATGAGACCGCGAGGCAGCTCAATGTGGCGTAATGTGTAGACTATTTTGGCTTATTTATGTTTTAGCGGCAGGTGTTCTAATATCTTCAAATTGTTGTAGCGACCTTTAGCTTACGTCGTTTGTTATGAATTAAATGATGTTCCACTAAAATGTAGAGATACGTATTGTTTTGGGAATATAATTTAAAAATTTGTAAAATTCGTGGAAAAATATAGTTTCAAATAATGTTTATAATGAAAGTTGTATATCATTTCCTAAATTACAAGATTATTATCCGTATCTACTATTTTTTGTTTTAACTGTATTGTCACACTGGGTGCGTTATGCGCAGAGCGCTTTATACTTAGTGTGTTCGCTACTGAATTTACATTTTTTTCTATGCTTGAAGTATTACAATATTGCCTTATCCATTAGAATATTGCTCCCTGTACATGTACCTACATATGAAGGGTTATGCAAACCTCAGAGGATTAAAACAATATTTGCAACTCCGCACTTCCAGAGAGACGAGCTTTGACAATTTTAAGCCTCCTTATAATTGCGTTAACTTTAATCAACTTTAAAAGCCTTCACACTTCAAGCATTTTGATGAAAATATTTCTTAACAATTTTGACTCATTTTCTATCATATTTGCAGACATTATAAATACGTAACATGACGCCTGTAATCCTCGAAGAGGTAGGCAAAGGATTGTAGTACACTCCCAAGTTTCACCAGTTACGTTTATGTCCCATGGAATAGATGGTGAGCCTACTGTTATTAGGTATAAATACATACAGGTGAATTATGTTTTGTCTACTATATATTTATACCCCTTCGAAATTGATGTAGCTAGGTATGTGCTTAATTCTAATAATTCCTTACACGTCTGGGGGAAAATATATTTTACATGCTATGTAGTTCAATATACATACAACCAGAATTCGTCTGCGTGAATGTAGCACGTGTAAAAGGTAAAGAAATTGTTTTTCTTAAGTTTAGGTTAAGTTTAGCTTTCTTGTATTAGGTCTTATATGTATTTTACTGAAATAAAATGATTGCTATACCTATTATACGAATATATGTTTTCTGACATTGGGAGTTGCATCGTTGGAAACTTTTAACCGAATGGTCTTCGACCTGTTACCAAATGTTTATTTCAGTTACGGTAAGTGCATCGCGGATACTGTGACGTCATAACGGTATTACTGTTAAAACTGAAGTGGTATATTCACTTTGGATTTTGAATGAAGTACCGGTAATCTACATAATATACCTATATGTTTTCTTCTTGGTTTGCATTTCATATTATGAAATAAAGACAAGATTCCTTTAAGCCCATTTAACATGAAGACAACATCCGCTTGCCAAATTTTATTTAATTGGTTTTCGCCCACATATTTTTCCAGTTATTTTTATTTTATAATTAACTTGGAAAACTTTATATATTATATTAAATTATTTTCATATATATATACTAATTATTTTACACCGAAACTAATTAGTGGGGCATTTATAATATTTATCTTGCTGCAAACAAGCATACTTGAACATTTTATTAAGCCTACAAGTAGTAGAGCCACTCGTACTTGTACCTACTTTCGATACCGGCTCGTGTTTTATCAAAAAGCATAAATTATTCAGCATTCTTCGAGTGGATGGAATTCGATTAAGATAAATATGACGTACGCAGCGGTTTCCAAAATAACTTATCGTTTAAGGGTTAAATGGGCAATGAGCACGTAAGCGGCTAGACTCCGTAACGTTCGAGTACCTACCTACCTTCTGTAACAACGCTATCGATTCACCATAGATGATAAAATCTTAAATTATTATTTTACCATCATACATTATAAACTAAATATTCAAATAATATTACAATACACAATAAGTGGTCGGATATATAAAATAGTTATTAAGTATATAATACTATTTTTAACTGTTACTGAACTTTTATATCAAAATACATACATAATTGGATCACAATAAAAAAAACGTTCACGATTAAATAAGTAATTTAATCTCTCATGCATAATATTAGATAACTGGATGCTATCTGACAGTTAAATTTGTCTAGGCTGACAACTGTGGAACGAAAATGAAACGATTTAAAAGAGTTGTACATGAAGAAACCAATTCAGAATTTAATACTTAGAATGCTATGAAATCTTAGATAGGTAAGCATTTTTGCAGTTATAAACTCTATGCTAGACCTAAATAGAAGCTTGATTAATGTAATTTAGAATTAGCAACAAAGAGTTTAATATTTTTGTTCTAGTTTATTCGTAAATAAAGACATTAGTCTCGCTTGCGTGAAAACGCAAAGCACATGAATAATTGAAACAATCTCTAATTACTTTAAAAGCGCCGACTAAATGACCATGCGCAATATAATGTGTATCGCTATAAATTACCAGACTGATTTAACTTTTTAATCCGTACTTCCTATCATATTTAAAATAAATACTTAACATTTCAAATAAATATTTCAATATTTCAAATGAATTATTCACTATTTCAAATAAATACTTGGTTAAATCTTACCCTAGAAACTGATATGAGAAGACGCACATTGTCCTAGTATTAAAATTGAACTGAGAACAGAGTTTCTTTTGCAAAGAATAAGAAGCTTTTAACAAGGTAGGTATATTCACGTGAATTATATTATAAGCCTACACAATGAAATGAGATGTTTACAACGTAAGATAGGTACAACATGTTTTAATTTTTTTTATGAGACACTGCCAAAGTCAAAATTGTTCAATGAAGTAGTATTTTAAACAAGTTATTATTTAACGTGAAATTATTAACAATGTTGTTGTTTAAATTTATAATTGAAATAAAATTTTGCTTTATTTAATTAGCGAAACAAATAAAAAATATCTCACCTGGGTTTGCCAAAGAAGATAGGTACAGAATTATGCAAATGTAGGTATATCTGTCCAATAGAGAAAGAAATTCTTTATAAGAGGTTTGTATCAATAGAAGTTACAAAGTTCACTAAGCGGTCGGAATGGAGTCGCTCGGGATTAAACCGAAGAATTTATATTTAGAAGGGTCTGAAGAGCAAAAAATGGGGAAAGCTGAACTCCATTGTGTCACCCCAATGTAAAAACTGGGCCAATAGGATAAGGTACATTGCGTACAATTGATTTTTTCCCACCAATCGATATCGCTTCACAAAATGGCTGCCATTATTAACGGTCGATATTTTTTGTTTCTTTTTTTTTAATTTTGGAATGAGAAAGCGGAGTCTTTATTCGGTAACTTAAGGCCAGCTACACACGATATTCATAAAATTTTACAGAAGGCTAAGGTTTCAACACACAGAATTAGTGTAAATATACAATTATTATGGGTATCACCATACATTTAGTGTATTTATGTCATCGAACTATAGATATGTTGCGAATAGAGTCCAAAGTCACTCAAACCTTATACACTGGCGGCATTTGGCGGCTTACGTCATAACGGCTTCAATTTAGTCAGTATTGCAGCTATATAAGTAGATATTACTGAATAAGCAATATGTTAAGGAAGTCTTTATTAAAGCTATGTACATTCAGTTGATTGACTCGTAACGGTTGGTTCCTTATCAAACAAAACTCGATTCACAAATTCTTTAATAAGATGACAAGAATATGACAATACATATTATGTGCTTAAATTGAAAATGTAAAATATCTTCATCTGTATGTAATACTTTACAGAAACATTTGCTTTACTTGCAGTGGAACAAATGCCATTTTATAAAATAACGTTGCCGAAAAAAATAAGAATAAATGTTTCATTTATGAAACCTTTCAATTTTGTTTAATATATATTTTTGCACAGTAGGACACATTGTAATATTGGAAAAAATTTAAAATAAATTGAACAATCGAGACTTATTAAATAAGACTTATTAATATACCTATTATTTACTTAAAAATAGACGTTGCATCTAAAAACAGAATAAGTGACACGTAGAGCCGAGTATTCTTGTTTAAGATATTGAAAGCGCTTTCTGTTTTGTTCCTAGAAACATTGCCAAAGTGATTTATGAAAAGTAAAACTAGTTAGCAAATATGGATTCTTTTACAATGAATTGATATCTTTATCTCACCATACAGAGTTGTTGGAATTATAGAATAATTCGTCGTCATTATAAGCTCTTATCTCTATAGTTAATGGGTACTACGGTTTAATGGGGCGTACAGTTTCGCGTTAGCGCCTCTCCCGGTCGCGCCTCGTATGTGAACTTCAGAAATGCTTAGATTATGCTAATTTTACTATTATTCTATTTTAAATTTACGTGTATGTACCGAGTTTAGAATGAATAAGCAATAGGTAGGTACGTTCGGTTTGGTACTCCCTGCCTATCACATCATGGATCTGGTGTAACGATCTAATGACAATAATAATTTTTAATTTGGTTTTCTTTATTTTAACATAGAAGTGATATAAACTGTAATGTTAAAGACAAGCCTATATAAGAACTGAGTTCGTTAATGTAGGTACGTTAAGCTCCAGACTTTTTATGAATGGGAGCTAGTCCGAAATAAATGTAATACTAACCGGCAATACACTCTTGATATAGTGGGGGTTTTAGTGAGTTTGCATTCATATGTTATATACATTTATATAACTGTGGTATGTGTATTGATCACTATACTATCAATTTGTTAATGTAATATAAATGTTAATGGACAATACATATTCAAAACATTTATTATAATATCATAATAAAATTGACATGTTTATTTTATTTAGTAGATAATATTTCATTTTCTACATTGCGCTTTTTCAAAACATTATCACTCAATAAGCAAAGGAATGTTACAGGATTATATTGTAGAAATCTATTACGTAGAGTTCAGATTACAGAACTTTAAAAAAACAATGATTGAAGTCGCGTGCTCATATATCTTAAGATTAACACGTTAATATATGTATATAAATACAGTAGGTATTAGTTTTAAGATGTCTATAAATATTGTAATTTTATAGCTGTACAATTTACATACAACCTGATATCTTCAATGCATATCGGACAAGTGAATTAAGCTCATTTATTATTCAAATGCCGGCTACCAAACAACGATCGATTCCATAACAAGTCGGGCTCTAAAAGAAAGTTTGATCTTAAGCCGTAAGTTCTTGCGTAGTCGATTCTAAACAATGTACATTTTTAAAGTTGTTGTCTTAAAAAAATGTAATTTTTGCAACAAAATGGATGTGAACTTTGATGGATGACCAGACCTTTCAACTATACTGACCCAATACGTTACATACAAGCTAATGGGGTAGCTAGAAATTTTTTAAAATCAGCGTGCGTGTTTGAAGAGAATAATGAACGTAGAAAAACAAGTCATTTCTGTGAGGATAGGGATACTTGGCACTTAGTGCTCCCTGCTTTCTCAATCCTTAGTTATTTTAATATTTAAAATGCAACGAATCATTCGTTTGATAATGTTTGTTATTATTATTATTATTAGTAATAAATTCCTGTTTTTGTCACTACTTCCACGAATATAATGTAAGAAAAAGAGATTTAACATAAACACTTTCGTCAATAGAATTTCCCTCATATAGAATACAATTTTCAAAAGTCTCTCTCTGTTGAGATTTCCCGAAAACTACAACACAAAAATACTACAATATAATGTATATTATAAAAAAGTTACATCGACAATAACTTTGTCTATACGTTCCCATAATAAGGTGTTTAGAAGAAGAAATTTTGGAAAATCAGTATGCGAAAGCTTCCGCCATCTATCGTCAGCGTAGAATAAACAATTCAACCGCTGTGTGCCGTAAAAGCACGTTTCAACTCACACAGATGAAGTATATGCTACGAGTATATTTACTACGAGTCTACCATTTCGACCCTCTTTTAGTGTGTGTGTGGGTGCTACGTTGATACGCTAACCGTACACAAAGTGTCTACCTGTGTGTGTAAGTGTAGTAAGTTGTATACACACACCGAGACCCTCCTATTCGGCTAAGAGGTAGAGCCAAGCTTCGTAACGGCAGACGTAGCGACATCTAGTTTGTTTTCATTGAAGTAATATTGGGACGGGATTTTCGCAGAACGTCGCACCTGATTTTTCTTATTGGATTGTTTTGTTAATATAAGTAATTATAATTTCTTTTTAATACGTATTCCTTGAATGAATATAAGAAGAACCAGTTAAAAAATAAGGGTTTTTCGCTAATTAAATAGAAAATATCTACAATATTATGCCACTGTGAACTGATGACAAAATATTTACTTTTATGTGTTAACTCTGATACATTGCTTACAAAGTGCGTTAATTAGCTATAAATAAATACTATTTTAAGTAATGCTACATTAACTTCGAGGTCTTTATTCGTCAGTTCTTCCATTATAACAGGTACGCGCCTGCTACTTTCAGGTTTCATTCCAGATCAGAAACTACCTGTTAGATGAATTTAGAAATTGGCTTGGTAACTTACCTATGTTTATATTTTATATTGTGTATATAAATTGTTTCGGTTAGAAGCTATGAGTATGCTAGATCAAGATAGATAACACGTTTGTATAAATTTTTGTACAAATTTCACTTATTTAAATAATGATAAAACTATTTAAATACAGTTTTTGTTGAATGATATCGCTGGTGAATTAACCTCATGTAAGTTCAACTGTTTCTCCTTATGAGAATCAATCTAATGTCCACCCATTACTCGCTTACGGTATTGAGAACGCGTAATGAAATAATTAAAACAGCCAACGTAAATCCGTAATGCCTTAATAGTGTCTTAGCAATTATTGATTATGTCACAATTTGGCAATTTCAATAGATATCTAATAATTGAAATTAAGAGATTAAAAACTAAGAGATTGATTTTTTCTAATAGACTGAAGTAGATCCAACAGATGTGAATTGAATTTTATAAAGTTGTTTAAATGGGTCACATTACTGTTTTAGAAGGTTTATATATTGGAAACAAATAGGTACTGGACATTTTTCCGCGTAATGTATTTATTTGTTAACCAAACCAGGAGGCTCGAATATAATAAATGTCGACTATGAGTTAATAAGCATTATACTTCGATACTACAAAAATGTAAGAAATTACGACAACCTTAATGCCTTACTAAATACCTTAATTTTCGTCGATATATAAATAAATAAGTTTTCACTTACGACCCTATACCGGCTATGCGTCCCGCTCTTAAAATAGAACTCTTTATCAAAGAGTTCCTCGCGTAGAACGGGACTGGAGTCAGTTTTGTTGTAATGATTTTAAACACTAACAAACAACTACAGACTATTTCTCATTTATATGAACAAACGGACCGTACATTTTCCCTTATACGATAGTATTTCTTAATGTGTTAAATGACGTAAAATATTATGAGTTAATTTGCACTAATGTGATGTGCGAAAATATTACAGAAATATTGTCCAATAAATTAAAATAATGGAACTAAATTGGTCGTGAATAAAATCTTATTATTATTTCATTTACTGTGCCAATTAATTTAAACTTGGTGCCTGTCATTATTACTTAAGGAGAATTTGCGTTCCGTATAATTTTTAAGGATCGTTTTTTAACACATATCTACTTTTAAGGAAACGCAATACAAAAGTTTCATAGTACCTATTTATTGGTATTATAGGTATCTGTTATGCACGGATATTTTCAGTATGTACTTACTCATATATTATGCATTAAATCATCATTTCCAACGGTTTACAAAAGGTTCACATATTTTGTATTCACTCTTAAAATATTCAACTGGATATTACGAAGGTTAAATGATCAATTGTATGAAGTCGGTCAGAAGCAAGTTTTGGTTAAACGAGGTTTTTACATCCGATGTCTTTACAATTTGGTTAACATTACATCCCACGACACAAGACACTTGTAACTTCGGCTACAGCTGTTTGAGTAATTTACATACAATGTGACGTCACAATTGAACAATAGTTGTTTAAGTATAGAAAAAAACAATAATTTATTTAGACTACGACCACCCAAAGCGGCGCCGGACTGACGACACCTCTATCACACCAATAAATTGACCCTCAGTTAATCAACGCTATAAATTCGATATGATTTGTAGAGCGATACGAATTCCGATGTGCGACTACATGCAAAACCATTTAAAATAGACGCGTTTATGTAACGATGTTAGTGATTGTGACGTAATAGCATTATTACAACTATAAATTGACGTAATGTTGTGTCTATTGTATCCCGAACGTGAATGTTCGAGAATACAATAGAATAGCGTAGATTTTTCGTAAACTAACGACGCACTGATGGACGCCTACATTTTGTATCGCAGCCAGATTAGTTCATTGACATTTCGCGTAGACACGAGGGGATGGTCGGGTTGCGCGCTCTGTTGTTTAGAGCGAGTTAGAGGGAGACGGGGATAGTGAGCTGGCAAATTGTCGCCGGCGTCTGGTAGTAGCAGGTGGCGATTATTGGCGCTGATGCGGCCGGCGGCTGCGTTTGAACTTTTGAAGGTCGAAAAATATGCGGTGTCTCTACATATTCGTGGATACATGTTTCATACAAAAATTTACATGTCAACAGCGTGCCCGTAATGGTGATTTGTGTTTTACATGTATGCAAAACATGAAAGAAAATATTCTCGTGTTGATTTTGTCTTCATTCATTATTTTTTATCGGTATGATGTAAATGAAAGACAACAGAAATAATTTATTAAGATAGTTAGATTCTGTACTAAATTTAAAAGTGGCTTTATGTTATAAATTTAAAATTTGTACTCTATCTCAATAGGATCCTACAAATATTACAATAAATTAATATTTTTATACAAATATTTGTAGTTTATCATCTTTACTGCTACTGTACGTTTTAAATTACTAGCAAAATTTTCTGCAACAATATTATATTCAATGTTATTCAACAATAGCAATATTAATAAGTGTGAAACGTCTGATCGCAGCACAACTTGAGACAGCTTTTTTGTTTACCTGTTACGTCAGACGATACCTACTTTGTACGAACATTTAATATTATGCAAAGTTTTAGCTGACTGCTTAATTTCAATACTTATGACTTCCGGTTAAAACTGACTGAATTAACTACGTTAACGCTAATGATGATTTATCTATATCTAGGTATTTCAAATCCATTAATTATTATTTCATTATTAATTATTAGGCCTATGTCCAGCAGTGGACTGAGATAGGCTGATGATGTGTGTGTGTGTGTGTGTGTGTAATTATTTCGAATACCTTCTGGAAAATGACGCGTTATACTCAATTTTTATGTTTCTACTTAATTAATTACTTGTAACACGGAGTTTTCCCAAAAAATTCAAGGCACATTTTTTATGTTAACGTTGTATGGGTTAAAATAAAAATACAAATGTAAAAAATATCTTGTGCAACTTGAGATTGGTTGTAATTAACGATATAACTGGTTTATACAAAAAAGTTAACGGAACTTTGGCGCCGGCGCAGCGCGATTACCATGTAGGTACTTAACTGTTCGAGAGGCGGGTTAAAGTAAAACATTAAACCTATAAGTCATAACTTATGCGAGGTTTCACTTTATTTTATTTAGATATCTTATAGTTTAATGTTGGATGCGACAAGCCGAGGACAAGGCGCGATGACGCTCATTGGCGAGACCTACTTCCAGCAGTGAACTGAGATAAACTGATTCTAATAGTTTAATCTAAATATTAAAATCTGATGGAATACAGGCATACTCTACCACATAAGAATCAAACAATCGGCCATTCATATAAAAAATTCGTCATCATCATCAGCCTACTCCCGTCCACTGCTGAACATGGGGCTCTCCGAAGGTGTGATCGGACTGCCTTTCCCGATCTCATTCCGCCGCAATATTTATCGTTTTCTTTTGAATATAAAATTAATTCAAAGCCAGTTATAACCGCTATTAAAATAAAATGCTATGGTATTTGTAATATTATAAATGACTCTTCATACAGCAAAATAAAGTTACTTTGTAGGACACTTCGTCCTACCAGTAAATATATATGGTGATCATCGACACATGTTTATCAAAAAGTGTATAAATTTTTCATCATTAAATATATTTTCTTACTCTTATATAACTTCATTTAATTTTTTATTGAAAATATTTCTGAATTGTTTGAAATCTACATTTTCGGTACGCACGTGATTTTTTATGCTCGCGTAAATTTATCGTATTATACTCATTTCTTGTTATAGTTATCATAAAAGTTTTGTATTGGTGATTTTCTAATAATGATAGTACTCTGTAATCTTTACGCGCTTTGAAATATACCTATTTACTTAAATTAATCAATAGATATTATAAAAATATTATTTTATTATTGATGACCGAAATGTCCTAGGTTCGATCCCGGGGTACTATTGTATTAAACGTGGGAGCGTCGTATACTCTTCTGCCTACCTCGTCGGATATTACAGGCGCGCTATTATGTTTTTTTAAGATTGTTAAATAGTACACGTTTAAAAATTAACTACACCTAAATATTATTCTTACAAAGAATCCATGGAACCCTAAAATTGAAGATCACACAAGCTTATTGTGGCTTCTTACATAATTTAATGTTATCTCTTTCTAGTATATTACTAAAGAACACTTGGAAAAGGGACGGATATAAAGAAGGGCGAACGTCCCTTAAAAGGCTTCGTTGGAAAACTTGTTTTCGTTGAATGCTGCGGGACGTTGTTCATTAATTTAAAAAAATGCACCGATATTTCTATGGTTTCAAAAGGGATTTTGTTCTCAGTGTACACTGGATAAATGTTTTTTATTTTATTTATTTAGAAACAAAATAATGGTAATGTATACATTTAAAAACAATATTGTATAGTTCATATTCAATATTATATAGTTTACTTATATATATATATATATATTCAATATTGTATAGTTTACTTTCAATACGTGAACACTGAAATATTTAAGCAATAATTAAGAAAAAAACATTAATTGCGCTTTCGCATTATAAATTGCTTGCGGTTTTAATTAAACTTTTATTAAACTTCGGTTGAATAAACATGTATTTACCAATTACGTGAATTTGATCTAAATTTTAAAATAAATCGAACTTTCGTCAACGTCCCGAAGCATTCGGCGTGATTCCGAAGAGCCTCCAAGGATTTTGGATAGATGGCGTTAGGTTCAACCTAATGGCGTCCTTTCTTTCTTCCAACCGCAAACTAAATTTCCAATATTTTCTCTAAATTTACATTCTCCACTTATTGTGATATTGTTATACTAAAGTTTCCACGGCAAAGCGCTGCTTAGTAATTTTCGAAATCGCTGAAGCGAGGCGCCTACATGTGAATATATTTAAATAATCGTCT
>DWME01000761.1:0-29898 GCA_018244795.1 Parelbella ahira ahira
TTCCTCACGATGTTTTCCTTCACCGTTAGCAAGTGATATTTAAACTTAAAACGCACTTTTATAAAGAGGTGCGCGGCCATGGATTTGAACCCAGGACCCCCGGAATGAGAGGCTGAATTCTTAACCACTAGGCTACCACTGCTACAACTCCAATAAGTATTTTTAAATTTTGTAACATTATTAATTTACTGACCCCTGTTCCATAACGTATAACATAACATAACAGGTAACGAGTGGAAGTACTTTAATCCGCGGCGTAGCCCTTCGGAGAAATATGTTTATGTGTGTTGTTATGTTATAGTATTATTAAAGTACACACAGACGCGCACGCTCGAACCCACACACCGACTTGTCAAAAGAAACGAACGAATAGAAGAATAATAACAATTTGTATTAGTTTATTCAATTTACCTGTTAACTTATAACTCGTTGAGGGTGAAACACGTCACGGCTAGTGTACAAAAAGATGTGTTGGTAACCAATTCAGGATCGGGTTTACGTGTTTTCAAATTTCCGTTGTAATAACCATAAGCGTTAAAAGATTAAGACTACACTTTTCTTTTCATATCTTGAAACTGGTCTTATGATGTATTAATTATTTTAATTTCCAGTTAATTATTGTAATATAAGTGCAAAGTATAAAATTGTGCTTAAAAACTATAATTATTTCAATTAAATTATTACAATAAAAAAAATAATTCAAACCGCAATAATTAAACTGAATTAATTATTATCGAATACGACGGGATTTATATTTTTGAAAATTAATTAATGGCATTTTATTTATAGAAAAAGCTGCCATAACTCTGCACTTAAGGAATAATCTAGAAATTTCTTTGACAAGCGAGCAGCAGGTGCAGTGTCATTCGTGGAGCTAAGAACTCTTACGCTGTTATTTTCTCTGCTATTTCCTGCCTTTTAAACTCTGACGTTATGATGTACGATGTTCTTGGCGTATAGCGCTACATGTAAGCGGATAAAGACTTTTATTAATACTCTTCTTATAAAAAGTGATTGACGAACATGTATTAAAGATTTTTTTTCACCAATGTCGACGTCCATTTTTTTAGTTAATATGGATTAATACTTTTATTTAAGTTATGACGCAATTTACAAAACTAAGCTATAATTATGTTTTGTGTTTGACGTATTTCATATGTACCTATAAATAAAAGAATCACTAGGTTTTAGCAATTATCTATTTTATTAGTAATCTATTTAAAACTTTCATTGGATACCACTGTCTGCAAATGTGCGCTCGGCTAGCATGGCAGACTATGGCCTTTCCCCCTTATCATTCTTAGAGAAGACCCTTGTCCATAACGAAACGATTAAACCTTAATGATGGATATGTACTACGGTATCATTACAGCTACGTTTGTGAGCGAAACAAGTCTATAATAAACTATTGTTGAATCAATTATTTCCAACTGTGCTTCACTCCTTTTAAAGTTTGTTTAGAACAATATAAACTTCTCCTTTACTTCTCTGTTATTACTCTACAAATTTCGTAAATATTTTAATCAACTCGCGCTAATACAACATTTTATTAGTGCGCACTTTAAAATTCCGTCGAGAGGAAATCTAAAGAGCATTTAAAGCGTTCTGTGTATTGACTATTGTAATCTGCAAATATCCGTTATTAAAGGCATGTTTCAATAAAACATTTAATACGAGTTAGCCTTCAAATAATATTGTATATTGGATAGATAGTTACTATTTAATATTACAAGAGTACTATTTGATAGTACTTACTATTACTATACGCTACGTTATTAATATGTTGTTACTATGTAATATTACAAAAGTAGATATTTATGTACACGGTTACATTATGTAGATACCTACTAGCTAGCTTTAAAGTCAGCTTTTTTATTGAAAAGATAGTTACTATTAAATGTTTCACGAGTTTCTATGTACATGATTAAATAAATACCGGCTTAACGCATGTATGTTTTTTTGAAATAGTTCGACTGGTTTCAGTCTTATCTGAGTTGTTTCTTCTTGAGATTCCGGCGATCGCAGCCAGGCTGCTATCCCGTCGAAATATTTCGAAAAAATCTTCATGAATTAAGTAGATGCAAAATTTAACACAACACTGAATTGTTCATTTATTGATTTGAATATAAATATATGGACATGTAGAGACACATATTATGTATGTACATAGTGCGTTATTATATCTCTGTGTGGACGAAACTCTGGCTGAAACAGCGTAGAAAACATGATAATGACATTATGTAGAGTAGTTATCAGAGTTCCCACAATATTATGAACAGCTCTATAAGTTTAAATTACTCTGACGCTCAAACTGTAGCGAAACGGCCTATATCTTAGCGTGAACATTGTTCTGTTAAAACGTATTAACAATAAAAATACCTAAGTGTCACTTACAGAGATTTATCGTCCTTACACCACCACAATAACCAGAATAACTTGAGACTATCTTTCTTAATGTATCTAAGAGAAACGTTAAAGCTGTATATGCCTTTACATTTGAACATTCTCGAATAGTTCTCAATAGAAATATATGAAAATGTTGATTCAATTCTATGTTGTTTGCTCATATCTGTTGTTGCAACACTTTTATCATTTTAGTTTATTATGTTAAGTAATTAGTTCAATAATGTTTAGCTGGCTAACGCTAGCCATATATGACACCCTCTGGTCAGATCGGATGACGATCTGCGAAAGGCTGCTGGCAGAACGCGAAGTCATTAAATTGGGGTAGCCATAGGCCTAGCCTGGCCTGGGTTGGACATAGGTCCAGGTACCTATACCATGGTCCCGGGTACCCTTTTTAAGGTTTCCCCCCCGTTAACAAAAAAAAAGGTCCAGCAGTGAACTATGTTAGGTTGATGATCATGAACCATATATCGACTTTTACCTCACATTAAATAATAAGTGTATTCGTGTGCGTATGCACTTGATACAAAAGCCTGTGTGTGTGTGTGTGTATATTTTCGTTACATGTATTATAAGAAATTTCATCTCAACGCTTACGCCTTCCGTTATGATAGTTTTCCGTGTGTGGGCAGGAAAAAGTTTCTTAATATCCTAATGCTACCACATTATATGATTAATTGTTTCTAATGAGCGTGTGTCGTGATTGTTAGTAGACCAACATTTCTTTATTCGAAATATGAAATGTGGCTTTCCATATTTTTTAATATCATATCCGGATTTCATTAACAAAAGTTAATCATGGTTTTATAAGGGCTTGAGACAAGTATTGATCTTTAAAGTCGTATTACAATAGTTTTTGACCAGCATTAAAGCGTGGCGGCAAAAAAATAGCGGATATTTTACGTTTAAGAGACCTACAGCTTATTTCATTGCATAACTTCGATACCGAAGAGTGAACATATGAATTTTACCTAAGGATATTATTTGAATATAATTTGCTACCCCAAGTACGAAAAACTCGTAAACTTTGCAGATCCGCATGAATAGCAGCGCAGCTAGATTTGGCCACCGGCGCGCTCTGCTTAGCTCAAAAGGTACCTGGCGTAGTGGTGTAAATAATTAGTATTATATTTTGTCCTTGCATTCTGTTCACCACTGGGTGTATAAACTAACAACGTGGGCAGCATTAGACCCGACAATGCCCGCATAGAGCACCTTTTGGAGTACATTTGTGACATACGTTAGCACTCATAAATCTTGGGAGATATGTCTTTCACGGCAGTATATCCCTAAGGTTCTTTACAAAATGTACCAATTCACAAGCTGAGGGTCGATATGTACATATATAATTACTGTATAACACATTTTAAAGAAACGAAGTTATTCATATTATTACTATATGGTAATATTTTACGTAATTAAACATGTTAGACAATCCTGAATAATATCAGGACGATGTGATATTAATCAGTATTCATTCAGTGAGTCAGTTCAGTATTCATTCATTCAGTATTCATTTATTTTTATATTCATGCCAGGTAACACAATTCAATACTTTAAAATATACGAAAAGGGACACCAGTAAAACTGTACACTATAAATACTTGAAAATTTAAAAGCGTTAGCTAAAACACAATATTTAATACGAGTCCCGATATCTCCAGACTGTTTAGTTTTTCAATTTTTTCCAAGTTTCTTCTTTTGTGGGAAGAACTTTTACTGGGAGCCCTTTATCAATACATCTAATTCGTTTCTAAGTATATTGTTTAAAAAACACGAATAAAATGACCGAATTTTTAAAAAAGAATACGATAGTAATTACATTAGTAAAAATACAGAGCAAGTCTCGATCATCCAAGAACTGTTTTATTAAATTACAAATATCTAAACAAACAAGCAAATACAAGTAAGCTCAAACATTTTTCCAATTGTAATATTTATGACCTCAGTACCTATAAACAATACTTTTTATTTTCTGTCGCATGGCCTTCACCGTATTTTGGGCCAATGGACAAAATATCAGCTCAAAAACGTTTATCTTAAGTTGTCCTTAAAAGTTAATATCACGCAATCACATAGTATGCTCAATGGGCCTGGAGCTCTCTACTATGTTTTCGAATTAATTTTCATTCAGTGTTTCATTTTGAGGACAATTATGAATTTAATTACTCAGGGACTGCGGTTTGACAATTATTACTCGCTTAACAATGATTATACTCCTGTAATGTGACTCTAATGTCCAATTTGAAAATGACCGATCTTTATCAGCAATTTTATAATCGTTCATAAGTGCTACACAAAACCTTTAGTGACCACGATAATACTAGTATGATTCGAAGTTCCGAAGAGAAAAGTAATACCTGGCTTATTTTCGAAATCATAGCAATGAAAGTTTCAAATACAGGGGTTGAAGTAGCCCCTTGTGATCGTCCAGTACCAAAAGTGGACAATTTTACAACTAAAACAACAGATATTGTATGGAAGTTGAAATATCTAATTTGGATCGAAATGTTCCTGGGGATCAATCGTATTCATTTACTCCGAAATGTTAAAACCTTTATAACAATAATCTCTTACATTATCAGCATCATGCTCATGTTTTCTGTTGTGATGCTGGTGTCCCATCCAGAGACATCAAATGTGACTTATATTGTATACAAAACCACCATATGCATAGAATATTTGTTGCTAGCGCTAAATACAATGTTTCTGCAGAAAAGGAAGCTAATTTTATTCTTTGAAAAACTTAATTTATTTGATAAGAGTGTGAAAATCGATTGCAGTGTTGATAATATTAGTCCAGTGAATAAAATTGGGTTTTTTGTTATCTTAGGCTTTGTGTACATGGGTACTGAATACCTTCTAGTTTTGTATAACATTTATACTTATAATAACTTTTGGTTTTTAATATTGTACCTAGCTTTTTTGGTACATGATGCCGAGTACGTATTTTTTTGTATTTTACTGTCGTCGATTTTGAGAAGAATTCATATAATCAGAGCTCACGTCAGCAAAGCCTTTCCTACCAATTTTGGACATACGAAAAGGAGTCCGAACGTAAAAAAACTAGAAGCATTCAGTAATAATATAAAACTAGATACTAGTTCCTTGCATGAAGCATATGAATTGCTGCATGAATGCTGCGAACAACTAAATTCAATCATGGGATTTCCGGTAATGTTAATTTAAGCAATTTTCTTAAACTCTGTTTTTTTATGCTAATTTAGTCCACTTAATCGCTCTATAATTGTGTGGTAGTATATGTAAGGGCTGCCGATTCGCGGTAAAGAACCTTGTCCAGCACAGGAACGTCAAAGGGCTAAGTCTAGAGCCAAATAAACATCAAAGTGGTATACTTCTCGATAATTTATCAATGTTGTCCTTAGACAGTTGAAACTGAACTTTAGCGTTTGCATCAACCGAGGTTTGGCATTATAACATTTCAAGAATATGAAAGTGCGAATATCTCTTGACTTTCATACAGATTTTAGATGGCCCAATCGAGACAATAAAATACAGACTGATGTAATTATTTTGCAGTGAAACTTCAGAATCACTGTCCTTTCATTTGATATTAAAATGTTGTTTAATGTTATTTTAATTTCAGGTATTTATATTATTATTCGCTTCTGGATTAACGTCAACAATTCTCCTAAAATATATAATAAGGGTAGTGCAAAGCAACGAAGCCGAAACCTTGGTTAGTATTGCAACTAGTTACAATACTACACAGAAATATTAAATTTTTGTAGTTCATTCCATCCGTGTCGAAGCAGAGACAGGATAAATGTGTCTCCATACTGACGCGGAACCGAAACGGCTAGTCATTGCTGAATGCCCTGGCGGCCTAGGACAGCAGTGTCTAAGGTCCGAGAAGCGGTGCTCTGGAATCCCCAACTCACATGGTCAGCGTAAGGCTTATGCGCAATAAGTCATCAGGGGACGCCTATATCCAACGGTGGAGTTAGACTGATGATGATAATGATGAAAATAATTAACGGATTTTATAAGTTGTGTAGCTATTAATTGGATGAAAATTATGATAATTTCAAAATACGTTGTGTCGAACATTTTCACTCTAATACACGGACTTCAAATCTTGCGTGAAATCTCCAGTACCGGGAATCCTAATGTGAACCTATTAACGTTAATTCTAGATAATAAATTTGTGTTATGACATGCTCATTCGTAGAACGCATATTTTAATCCGGCTGTAAGGACCAGAAAAAATACGAGATCCTGTACGATTGGGGAAAATCAAAACAAAGATAGATTTGTGCCCGATGTGTGGCATTAGACTTATCTCATATTCCATTAGACATGTACAACAGAATTGGTAAAACCTGGGAATTTGTTTACACTCCAATGCTTCCCCCTTCGGAGAAATATAGGCCTGGTGTTATCATTATTATCAGCCCGTCATCGTCCTCTCCTACATTTAGGCCCCATCCATAGCACGCCACTAAGCTCGATTCAGCTCTTCGCATCGAACAACTGTAGACTACTTTGCGTATATCGTTATATTAACTTTACATTCTTATTTACTTTTAGCTGCAACTAACAATAGTGCTATTCTCAAGTTCCCGATGCTTCAAGTACACGATACTCGTGGTATTTCCGTGCTATTTCTCCAGCGTCACCGCGAATCAAGTGGTCGAAATACGCAGAATACTCTCCGAAGCTACAACTTCTATGAGGTTTGGTAAGTCTCTGGTTTCTATGAAACTTATAAAGGTTATTGACCGGACTAAGATGAATTGGAATTTTCTTTTGAAGATTAAGTTTAGACTGACTGTAATGTAGAACATTAGTAAGTATTTATTTGATTATTAGTCTTTGATAGTAACATTTTATACTTTTCAAGGGTCATTAGTGATATTGGTTTTTGTTATATTGCCTCTGACATAAGTAAATTGTACTGTATAAAAATGTTAGATATTAAAAAGTACGACAACGTATTTGGGCATGTCAAACAATCTCGAACATTTGGACCCGTTAAATTTTATTAAAAAGGGCCGGTTGCCATCGAAAATACGTTTTTATTGATATATGTATGTATCTTTAAATTAATCATTTTTAGCTAAACAGTTTTTTATGTGCGTCCCTAAATATCTATTATTTCGTAAGAACATTAAATGTATAATGTTATTATAATACATATATTAATTTAATGATAATAATAATACAACGTGTGAGTCTATAAATAATATCGTAAAATATATGTTAAAATTAATGTATTAATTGCTCTAAGAAGAACATTAATTTCATTCTAAGTGCCCTTCACTTTATTACATAGTTATAATACATCGATACAGGTGTCAATGACTGTTTCAAAGATTGATTGACAATTTGTTCGAAAATTTCGTCGGCAAACGTGTGTGTAACATCTTTTATGAATATAAATGACTCATTATGCAAAACTCGTTAGACGTCTATATTTTCAGGTAAAATGACGTGAGATATACTCGTATATACAAATGACGCAATATTTTATTAAATTACATTTTTAAGTACACAAAACCAACGAGAGTGTGATGTACGTAGAAACGTAACGTGATGTACGTAGAATTTCTATATTTACCTTTTTACTCACATCTTACACTCATTTACCTATTGACTATTGTCCTTGGTAATTTGTGCTTACACCACAAGGGACCTGGCGTGATGAAATAACTATCACACTAGTTATAACAACAAAGACAATTCTAATGGAAAACTCACGCGCCGCTGGTTTCTCTCTTCATATTCGTCCAGCGTGGCAGAGAAAAGCTTCATGGGGGAATAAACACGTAACATCTCGGAAGGGGTAGGCAGAGTGGTATAGTACACGCGCACGTTTTACCAATTACATTTAAGTCCCATTAATAATAAAAACCATATTGGTTTTTCAAAGTTTAAGACAACTACATAATATATTAAATAATGATATATTTTATGTATGATATATTTTAAGTAATGATATATTAATGATATATATTAAATAATGATATAACCAATACCAAACAGGCGTAAAATCATATATACAATTATATTGAAATATATTTATATGTACGAACTGATTATATTTATATTTAAAAACGAAAGGCGTAGGTAATAATGTAACCACGAAAAGAAAATATAGAACATAGTTATATAACACCTCTTTTAAAATTTCCTTTTAGCTACGAATTTGAGGAAAATTCTTATTTAACGGCTCACAGTCTTCTGAAAATGAGTGCGCGTAAGTTAACTTCCCTTTAAAGCAGACATTGTGATGCAATAACTTTTAACGCTAAGTAGGCTTTAAGCTTTAAGATTTGGATAGAGTGGTGCATTTTTTGTATAGCCACCCTTAAATATTTAAACTTTATTTTAGTTAACATCATTTAAGATCCAGTTACTTCGCTTACGTCTGTGATATCGTCGACTGCATTGAAATTAAAATTATTTAAACTAGTTGACACTCAGGAGCACATCAGATAACAGAAATGGCTGTAGATTGTTAAAGTCAACATTTTAAAATATTTTCGGTTGCCAGTCGAGCCCACAACCCTCCACGCTACACATCGGTTTAATGACAGCGTCACAGGCGGGCTCAAATAAAAAAAAAATACTTATTAAATCAAAAACAATAAATTTGCAAACAAACCTTTGTTTTAAAATAATATTTTCAGAAGTCTCGCAATCATCGTAATTAGACAAGTAACGCTTCGGTATTTTCGCAAAAAAAATCTTCATTAACTTAATTGACAATCAGCCGGGTTCGTGATAAAGGGAGGGTTCACGGATTAATTCGTGATCGAGGATCTTCGGTCAGTGAAAACAGTGATGTACGGTATCAGTCTAACTAATGTAATACCATGGGATGCGATGTCATTTCCCATTATTTGAAATTTATGAAAAAATAAGCATTAATACGAACACTTCATAATATGTTATTTTAAAACTAGCATAGTGAACATCAATTAACTGAAAATGATTTTGTTGATACCGTGTTCTCATAATAGGTACAAATATACGCAATGGAGATAAATGTCGGATTTGCTGTCAGATTATATTCCATTACGCACTTTGAAAAACTGGAAAACTAGAATTGAACTGAACTAGTCGTAGATATGTCTTTTCGTGGTTTTATTGTATTATTCAGTCGAAATTTTTAATTAAGATGATAGATATTTAAATGAAAAATAAAAAATCCCCTACAGTCTAATAAAGATTATGGTGTCATGATGACAATATCTTCTTAGAACTGTGAAAATGTTTAACAGCGTTACAATAATAAGATTGAAGTCATTTGAATTCAAAAAATACCCGTATGTAGAAAAACATAATGAACAAAAGAAAACATAATGTTACATCACGTCTTTTATCCACAAAGAGGTAGGCTGAGGAATCCAAAAATATGTGTGTAAAGTATGTAAAATCCATTATTTTTATGTATCAGTTTTCGTGGTATCATTTCCAATAACCGACTTGGATTTTGTATGACATCGGTAGAATTTTAATTGAAAACTTTTAATGATAATACATGATATATTCCTCAATTATTTGAATGATTACTCATTAACTGCGAAAAGAAAGTTTATAAAATACAGGCAGATTGGAAAAACATTTATTCTCCAGAGGCTCTTTTACCTGTGTTGAATATTACAGTCCAATACAACAAACAGTATTTTCCAATAAGGTATAGATGCGCCGAATATTTTTGTAAGTTACATTCCGCCGTCCAATTTCCGCACTCATTCCTTTATTTCTTCTATTTTGCTTCCGTTTCCAATGTTTCGACAAGCTGGTTTCTCGTTTTTATTTCTCATGTCGTTAACGGCATACTTATTTTTTTTATATATGACTCTTTTTGTATTCCTGCCAAATAAATAATCTGAGTTGAAAGTAACTTTCTAACGTTGATCTCATTATTGTTTGACTTCAGGGGGCCTGCGGTTTCATTAGTTCAGTCAAATTAAAAATTATAATCGTTTCGGTTTTTATTTCTGTTTCGTTATGAATGCAAATTTATCACTAATCACATTTGTCTATTGATATTTTCAGGTAAACTTGAACGCCGCAAGGTGAAGGCGTTCGCCCAACTGACCCGTGACAATGACTTCGAGTATGTCGTGAGCGGAGTCGTCAAGCTGGACATGTCTCTCCCGCTCAACTACTGCAGCCTTTGTACCACCTACTTAGTTATCATTATACAGTTCTCGAAGTTTTTCGATTAGCGTTAGAATGGTTGATATTAAACATTTCTTTAGGCTTACTTTATGTTGCACAACTGTCACATCTCTGGCTATAATAAAAATGTACATCGCTAATTTGTAATTGTAATGGGTTTATTTTCGATATAGTAAGCTTGTTGGAACATCATCATCATCATCATCGACATCATCTTTGACCATTGCACTATTGGACACGACTCTCCTCTCGGAAAGAATAGGATGAGGGCAACAGTCTACAAATAATTTATTACCATTTATTGATTAGAACATTAATTTCACGATTTTGATAAAAAATATACGAGTATATACCTACATATACCAATATCCGAGCCCAGAAAACAATTAAATTGGCTATACCCTGAACAAGATTTTTTATCGATATCACAAACATTTACATGGTAGAATAACGCGAAAATATAAAATTGTACAACTCAAAATAAAGAACAACTATAAAATGTATTACATACGTATAAGAAAATTCCCCCGAACCACTGAAATTCTATTGACCTGGTACAAATTTACATAAACCAGCGGGGCCTTAGTAATTGTCAGCCAGTTACTGATACAGGATACGTCCAAGAGCTATAATACTGTCAACGCGTATGGGCCGTGGACTTTATGTAGTTACTTATTTAATATGGGGACCCGTTGTCCCAAAATAAGGAGCTATTAAAATTTCCGCCCTAAAATAACGTAATTTGACAAAGCGGTCGTCGTATTACTTAAAATGGTGTAGGATCCTTTTCAATTCTGAGCCATGTCTGCTGTGTTAACTTAGAATATACAAAAATAGTAGAAGCCATATAAAGTATTTCCTATTGGATATTTACTAAGTGCTGGCACATACCTATACAATTAGACTTTCATTATGATGACGAACTGCGAAAGGCTACAAACAGATGCTGGATGCGACAAGCCGAGGATAGGGCGCGATGGCACTTATAGGGGAAGCCTATGTCCAGCAGTGGACTGAAATAGGCTGATGATGATGATGATAATGAATCAGAAATCGATCTATTTAGGATGGTTAATAAAAATTTTAAAACAATGTATCTGGTAATTCTTGGTGTATTAGTGTCCATTTAAAGAAGGGAAGTTATAATTAATCTCTTTAGTATAGTAATAGCCACCAAAACGGCATACTAAAATGACTGTGTAGTCCTTGTGCGAGACGGATTATGTATGTTATTTCTATGGTAAATGATTCAGTGAGACTCGTTTTTAAAACGAAATTGTTATTAAGGGTCCCGGTGACGGTTATGAAGGGTCAAATAGCCCTACAAATTGTACAAAACACGCTGCCCCTTGATTAACTTTCAGGCGTCCGCTCTTCAGATTGTAGTAAAATAAAATTGGGTTTTGTACTTTTCCATCGTATTCAAGGATAAAAGTCTGGTAAGGCTCATGTGTAAACGAAGATAGCATCATTTAAATAAAGTCTAAAATCGAGTCCAAATTCACCAGGCAGCTTTTTTTTTATATATATTTTTAGCCTAGCAAATAGGGTGACGAGCCACCTGCTGGTAATTAGTGGTCACCGTCGCCTATGGACACTTACAACACCCGAGGCGTGGCCAATGCTTTGCCGGCTTTTAAGGAGAGCTCTCTTTGCGCTTTTCTTGAAGAAAAGCTGAAATGTTAGACGTAAAATACATTAAATTTTTTACAGTTAATTCTATTTGACAAGAGATTAATTCCAATTCAGTAATAAAGCGCTTGATTAATAATAAAGCGCTTAACTATATCAAGTCTCGTGATGTTATAAACCGCTAAATCGCTAATAAAGCGCTTCAACTAACATAGCGTTTTCTAACAACATTTACATTCAATTGTTCAGCTAAAATTATCCGTGAGTGCTTTTTGCAATTTGTCGTGCATAAAATTACTCAAAGTCATTTCAAGATATCCTCATTCGAAGATAAAAAGACCACGTCGCCCCGTCCATTCACGTCAACCCTGAATCGTCGCAGACGGACGGCGTGCAATAAAACTGAATGTTATCTGGCTAATTTTTCCCCTGCCGAAACTGCCTCTGGTTCGTTTCCCATAGCCTAAATCTCCTGAAGTTATTGTAACCGCAGTGCGACTAAGTTATTCTAATGACACTGCGACTAACTAAATTATTGTAACCGCTCTGTAACTGATCAAAACTTATTGCAAACGAACTTGAAAATTAATGTCAAACCGAAGTAGTCTGTATATATTTATTAATACAGACTCCTGTATATAAATAAAACGATGTGCATATAAGAAGCACATTGGATCGATGAGGATAGACATTTGACACTCAAGTATGTTGTTAAGCCCCTGTAAGAAACATAATATCAATAAAATAAATTAATAATAATCGACCCATTTCTCATTCCGCTGTTGGAATATGCGTCTCCTCTCATATTGAGAGGGTTAAGGCCATAGCCTGCCACGCTAAAAATATTTTTTTTTTAATTCTAAAGTGTGCAGGTTTCCTCACGATGTGTTCCTTCACCGTTAGCAAGTGATATTTAAACTTAAAACGCACTTTTGTAAAGAGGTGCGCGCCATGAATTTAAACCCAGCACCCCCGGAGTAAGAGGCTAGGCTATCACTGTTTCTCTTTACACATTAGACCTTACATACATACCTTAATGTGTAATATGCCTTATACTAACGCTTAATGAAACATACGAATGAGGCATATCTCGTTTATAACATCATTGTAGAATTCTTGTAAGTATATTAAATCGGAGTTCGGTTTTACGATTGCAACAGATGTATTTAACGATCTTCAGCGTCGTTATTAAGGGGAGTACTATAATTTAAATGACTCGAGTTTTATTTAGAAATGAATACTATTCAATACCTCTCGCTGACTTATATAATAATGAAATCACGAGCGCCTGGTGGAGTATAAAATGTTACAAAATATAATGAAACAATGAATTTATTATTTATGACATACTTTATCAAAACAAAAATGTAATAAAACATTGTGTCATTTATAAAATATTGTGTCAATAATTCGTGACTAACGCTCTTAAACAGCGATATAATACGCAAGTAGGTACGTTTATAATTAATTGTTCATTAATAATAATTCAAAAATCACTTTAAATAAAACGATGAATAAGCAAAGATTGTAACTTTGATTACTCAGTTTGATAAAAACCGAAGTTCAACTTAAGCAACTTCTCACAGACCCGTGTCAATCGGGGACAACTCAGTTCGACTCCTGGCACCTCCGTCATCGCCATTGACCAGAACGACGTCCGCCATTATACGCAGATGACGATACGGACGCCACGTCTTATCTTTTATGTGACGCTTTTGTCCTGTAATCGTTTTACTGACGCTCCCACGACGGAGAGCGCCGAATCGAAATCCAATTTAGCGATGTGTGCTGACGACTTGTTTCTTTTCTGTTACTTTTACTTTTATGAGCGAATTATTTCGTTGTTTCTCTGCGTAATGTTGCAATTTTTTCGCTTTTTATCTATATGTGAAATTCGATATGCTCGTATGAAAACAACTATTTGATAAATAAGATGACATATTATAGTATATAAAATGGTAAATTATGTTATATATCATATTACATAATTATGCGCTATCGCATCCAGCGTTTGCCTGCAGCCTTTCCCATATCATCATGCCATCGTCACGTATTGCCAATATCTTATTAAATGGAATAACATATTATTAAATGGAAAGAGAAATGAAGTAGATAAGAAAACAATTTGTTTGGAAATCGAATACGGCGTTCAGTTCGTACGAATCAAGGGTTAAATGGTCTGTTCTCATTGATGCCTCCATAATTGGCAATTAGGGCGATTCGGCCCTCGGCAATCGTCCTTCGTACTCGATACCGCCTATTTAGAAAGCTGATCACCGGTAAGACAACAGATATTATACAATCCACTTTTCAAAGTATTTCACTATAGTATCATTTTCATGAGGCTTCAGTTCCTTAACGGTTACATTTTTAAGGGAAGAAAATATGTAACTTCAACCGTAAAAAGATTTGTTACAAATATACTCAATCTTATACCTTGAAGTTACTCAATATTGATAATTAGCTAAACGAAATAATGAAAAAAACTTAAGGAACAGTCTGTTGTTGGAAACAGATTCGTGATTTGAACGATTAAAGATTAATAATGGAATTATCTACGACCAAGCGAATGAAAGAAGCACTGATATTAATCTCACATTTGTGTTAAACTTTGCTTCATACAACAAATACTGATTTTATTCCATATGTTTAAAATTCTCTTGACGTGAATATGAAAAAACGTTATTTTATACAGACGTTCGATTTTTTTTTACTCCTTAAAGTTAAAAAATTGTGCAAAGCAAGTCTATTAACACTTAGAAATATTAATATTAATACTCTATTAATACTGTGAAACAATTATGTTTTCCAACGGTAACAGAACAAAATATAACAATAATATTTATATTTATATCAACTACAAACATTTCCGTAAAAAATATTGGCGTTATTACCATTTTCCGCTATATTTCACCGCGTAGAGATTCCACCGCGTAATAAAATAAAAATAAGGAAATACTTTTCTTTAGGTTTTCGAGTTTATTTCTTGCTTCCTGTGATGTACGGCAGGGAAAAATTAAATTGAACTTAGGCTCGCGTTGATAATACTTTTGGAATATTATTCCAGTTCCGAAAGTATATAAATAAAATATATAATGATATCTTATTTATACTGATACATGTGACATGAATTAATGATGCCGCGATTCAACATTTGATTTTATATTACAAAAGACATTTATTATAAAGCTTAAAAAGTGGTTGGCAGTGGTTGGCAGTGGTCGGATACTAAGAACTGAAGATCGAAATTTAATGAAAACTAATATACAATATGTCTCCTTATCTTATTTAAGTTTAGACGGTGAATTAAATCGTAACCGTGTTTACGTTTCCCCAGTCAACGATGTAAAAGTGACATGCGGAAATTTTCCTTTCCTTTCAAAATATAATCGCATTACCTATTTTTCCGCTGTGACATTTGACTTAACAAAAGCAAGCATAAAGAACTCTCCTTCCTAAACGGTAACACATTTATAACGATTGTATTTTAAGTAAAAATGAGCAACGGTGACCACTTAAAATCAGTTTAGTATATTATGACGTCACAAGTATGTATATTGCTAAGAGATAGAGTATTTGTATACATGGTTCTCAAGCAGGTGAACGCTACATAACTCTACCACCTTAACTTTTACATAAGAAGGAAATTTACTTGAGTCCCACAGGAACATCTAACAAGCGTAGTTGCGCAATGCGGAACACTAGCATTTAATAAGTTTGAGAACCAATTCGCAAAACAGTTTTCTAACTAAACACGTTCATATAATCCCTTGACGGTTTCAAACGGGACTTATTTCTATTACAAAATTATATAGTCTTTTAATGACTTTCGGAATATATAATAACTATTGCTCTGTCTGTTACGTTTCCTTGTGAAAACCACAAAAACCGATTATGTGAAAACATGTTATGGAAATACCTTTAATCTTAAAGAAAAACTTGTTTCAAGATATCTCTGTCCACAGTAAATCAATTAATTTAATTTCTAATCAACCACTGAACAAATGAAAAAAGTATGATATATTGAAGATAAATAATTTATATTTCCACCCAAACTAAATCTCGTTCTCTTTTACACGATAATGTATAATAAATTTAGGTAAATATATTAGTAACTTATAAATCAACTTCGCCTTAACTACTAAGAATTCTTGCGTTAAAAACTTACTTTGAATTCAGACTCAAACAGAGAGCGATATTCAATCAGACTGACCAAAAATTGTATGCATGTTATATCACAAAATTTCAAAGAGAATTCCTTTCCCATTCGAAGAGATTTTCCGGGTATTTGAGGCAGACTTAAGAGAAAAAGTGGCTTGACGAAATTGTTCTAAATAAGCCCGTCATCATAAAGCCGAAAGGGCTAAAGCATTATTATACCCTTTTAAACGAAATTATGTTTAAACATCCAATTTTATTTCGGGCAAAATTGTTTTCATAACGTAATTTCAGAATCTCTCTCGTCACATCGCTATCAACAATGGAGTTACAAAGTAATTATAAAAACACTTTATATTTGAAAAAAGAACAAATACCGTTAACGAATGCATAATTCGTCATGTTTTAAATTTTGGAACTTTATTTTTTTAACTACTCGTATTATCGACAGTATAAAAATAACTCGGTATTATTCGTAAGACATTATTTCGGCCATCTCATTTCAAAAAAATAATTTTTAATAGAGTTAGGACATTAATAATAATTAATTTTTCAGTTATATCTTTTTTGTTTGTCATTGGTTTTATTTGTCGTTCCACAATTGTCTATTGTTAGAATGACGATGGTTCAGTACAGTACCTAGGTGATATATAAATTTATTCATTTGTTTTCATGGATATTGGAAGGAAACTATTTCGTCGTTTCGGAAATCAAAGTGAAGCAACTCTCAGTTACTTACAACCATAATATTAATTGTAGATGTAAGGACTACTGTCTCATAGTTTCACTGGTACTATTAATGTAAAATTCATCCGTATTTACTCATGTCGGGCCGGAGAAAGAATACTTCCCCTGACCCTTTGCAAGGATCGCAGGGCGTCGTGTAAGGTGACTAAACCAGGCGATGGTTGATCGTGGTATGACCGACTGCGTGTACCAGTATAGGCGATGTGAGAAGCCGTACTCTGCAAACCCCAACCCTCTTGTCTAGCGAGGGGACTATGGGCAAAAACGCCTCAGGAATGGCCTTTTACCAGCAGAGGACTTGAACAGGCTAATGATGATGATGATAGTGATAATTAATATCATGAGGAGGGTACCCAATTTCCTAATTTAATTATCCAGCAACGAAATGGATGGCCTAGCTGCTTTCGATACAAATATGTATGCCGAAACAATTTCTTAACATCAAGTGAAGAACTGATACGTACCTACACACAATTGTCTTAGATATTGCAATAATAGTATTACCTAACAAACATGCAATGCATCTTACGTTACTAAGCTGCTATAAGCTACTCAAATGTCTAGTGTCTGGGAATACTCTTAGTTGTTTCCTGTCTAGAGAGCTTGGAACGGGGTTTGTGAATTCAAGAAGGAAATTTGTTCATTATATGTATATGTATGTATATATGCACTGTGAGTTATTGAAACTGTCATACTATTTCATTTAACGAATAAAGACAATCCAATGACACGGTTCAAATGATAAGCTAAGGTCTATACGCCTTTATATTTTACCACACCGCAACTTCCTTCTTTAATTAAATTGAACAAATCTAGCAATTTAATATTGTACTATACAGTATTTCTCATTCCCGATATTACTTACCTTTAGTGCTGTGACGATAGGTCACTGTTTTGTAGATCGTGTTAGCTTATAGTGAAGATATTTATATCTCAACTGAATCTAACACCATGCAAAAATTTGCTATCATCATTTTCTATGTTCGCTTATCCCTGGTTAGTACTGTGATCACGGTTCAGGACAGTGATTACCGCGACGTTGATGTTTCTATGAGCTACTGAGATATTAGCTTTCTTTTAATTTTAAACCATAAAATACACTTTAAACCATTCATCCGCTACTTATCCGCTGATAACTTTTTACTATTTTTGCCGGAAATAAGTTATCGAAATACGGTAGACGAGATAGAGCCGCTTAAAGATCCGTGTATTATTTCGGACCTCGGAGCACCGTTACAGACAACTTTAACCAATTTATAAACCAAAAATCATTACTTTTTACATAAATTTTTTAAAGCAATTATGTCATACGCAAAACCAAACTGTTCGTGCTTATTGTATAATATGATAAAACCTCCAGTAATTACTTTATTTTAAATTATCTGTTTACAATGTGTTTGTCCCATATTGAGTGATGAGTCAGTATACTCGTAATTGATTGTAGATTTAAAACGTGCCCATATGGCTTGGTGGTGAATTTTAAATTCTCAAATACATTTGTTTCGGTTTATCCAATTACAACAGGGGACTTTAAGCCTTCGTGATATTCCATTAAATTCAGGCAAAATTTTAACCGAATTCTCTTTATAATTGGATAATAATTTGCCGGCTGTAAATTTAATAGTAAAAGACTTAACGAGCTCACCACATCGTAGTGATAAACTGTAAAAGTTATTAATTTTCGTCAATTATGTTATTTACAAATTTTTGATTCATAATTATTTTATTCAATATAATTTTACCAATATGTATCAGGTCTTCACGTCTGTCTGAATACCCGTAAAAAAGACAAAATGAACCTTACTGCACAATGAATAAGGAAATACAAATTGTAGAGATATAACGTAAACGATATACAAGACCCAGAAGAAACATTGAATCCATTACGATCTGTAATCCCAGGGACAGGAAAAGAAAACATAGTAGACAATATAAAGATAGGAAGAGAACACAAAGCGGTAAAAGAAAGAACGTGGTTTACAATAGTATAAGAAGAAATACATTGTAAAAGGTTTTCAAATGTGGAGAAACAGACAATTGAAGATCAAATAAGAACATGGAGAAACTTGAAATGTATGTGCGCTGAATGACTAAAATGAATAATTATAATATCATCATCATCATTAGCCTATCTCAGTCCACTGCTGGACAGGCAGATATCATATAATATATATAATATAAAATCCTTCATCGCATTATTGAATAATTTTAATATAATTGTTTATTATAGTCGTTTAATAATAATACTATTATTTGCAATACATGTGTGATACAAATCAACACAAATGGGTCAATAGAGACGTTAATACAATAATGTAACAATATTTTAAATTAATAGAGTAGCCTGACTGTTTCGTTGGTCAAGTAGTCGCAAGCACGTCTGTTGATCGAGAGATCATGAGTTGGATCTCCGATTCGAGCATAGTAGGTACTGTTGTTTTCTCTGACTTGAAATTTCCAGTTGTAGTACGAAGCCTGGATTTGTGCACGGTGTAGGGCAATAGGCTGACCTCCTATGCCATGGTGGGACTTATAACAGTACAGGTATGACGTGAGAGTGTCCTACACTTCTCTGCCTACCTTTTCGGGGAATACAAGCGTAATGTTAAAAGAGTAGCAAACGAGCAACCAAGACCAAATGGCCACTGATAGCCCTATGGTTATTTGCATTTGCAACTCAACACGAACAGAACTGTTGGCATAGAACTGTTACTGTCAATTAATCCAATCACCATAAATTGTAAATGATTTTGATAGTTGAGACTAAGACCCAAATAAATATATTGATATATTCACTTACGGCTATATCGTAACTGTCTGTTGAGTTCTAACTGAGTTTGTTGGGATATTTCTCAACAGTAATATATGTTTAAAAATGTCAATGCCAGGGTTTTTATACCCAAAACGAATATGTTAAAATTTTTCTACAATAAAACGGAATTTCTTAACAAGACTTTATTCATAATTGTATTCATTCCTTAAAAAAAACGAAAATAAATTGGCTGTACGTTTAACTGGCTGTAAATTCTATAAAAGTTATATACGTACTTATAATTAGTCATTATTATTACATTAGTCATATTGAAGAATAATTCGATATACATTTACATAAAAAACTATAAATATATCAAAAATGCTCAAATTATAACAAATACAATAAAAATCCCTTAGTCAATTAACATTTTTTTTGTCTCCATATATAATAACCAAATTATGAGCTAATTTACATACAGATAAAAGTTTAATTAAGTACACGATTATAAAGCAGTCAACGCTGAGTTAAGCTGACAACTTTCTAGTTAATTTAAACAAAGCCTGCCCGGACATTGGGAAAGTCCCTCAATCCATACAATAAATACTTGTAAAACAATGCCGTATAGCGTTTCACACGCATAATCATTTGGTAACCCCAGGGCGATTATTAACATTTTAATAAACCTTAATACAGAAACATTTCAGGTTCCTGACAACACTGCATCATCATTAGATGACCCTTTTGTCATTTCGTTGTTGTGCACGGGTTTTTTCAGGCTTAAGACCATTGATCGCAGACGCTAATCAAGTATGGATTGACAGACTTTACACACCTTGGAGTAAAGTATAGGTACATAATAACATAATGTATGTTAAATTAATTTTAATAACATATTTAACGGCTTTTTTAATGAACAATAGCTATCTTATGGGACAATTAATTAAACGTTTCAAGAACAGTGATTTTAATACACAATTTTAATTTATTATGCACCTGTTGTAAGACTTATTCCGTTAGACAGTACTGTTATGTACTGTACAGTTATACAGTACAGTACTGGACAGTACAGTACTGGACAGTACAGTACTGGACAGTACAGTACTGGACAGTACAGTACTGGACAGTATCGTACTGGACAGTACAGAACTGGACAGTACAGGACTGGACAGTACAGTACTGGACAGTACAGAACTGGACAGTACAGAACTGGACAGTACAGGACTGGACAGTACAGAACTGGACAGTACTGTATTGTATTAAGTTTTTAGTATATACAGTATACACCCACGGACTATTTTAACTTTCCCTCAAACATTCTATTACGATCTCTGCCACAGTTGATATAAGATTTTAGTCCGTATAATGATCCCATATAGCAGTGATACGTGTCCCTTTATATGTTCCATTAGACGAAAACATTAGTTGTATATAATATTGTCTTGAATAGCTTTATTTTTCTCTTGTGTTGACACTAAGTAACAAATGTTCTTCAGAGTCTGAGTAAGTATTATGTAGGATTATGGTCCTTCATATGAGCTAAAACGGCGTAACCGTCCAAGGTTGAGCGACCAAGTATGGCAACCCAAACGAGACTTCGAGTGAATTATTTAACGTATTCAAGTATATACGGTTCAACCCTTTTCGCGCTTTCACCCCGTTAGTATCCGAGTTGAATACTTAAGTCCTAAAATCTAGAGTATATTTAAATTTTATTGGTTGATTGAGCGGTAAAAAACCATATTATAATATTTTTTGTACGTTGTCACTAGGCGGTGACAACCTAGTGCATTATTATAAGTGGTCTTTCATTGCCGAGTCCTAGGTTTAAATCCTGACACGGATTATTTTACCAAAAAATATTCAGAAATAGATGTATGATAGCGATATATGTACATATGTATGTATGTCTTTTAAAAAAATGTACTACACAGCTTAATTCGTGAATATTTTTATGCAAGTGCGAATTTAACTCGAAATTAAAATTCCGCACTTATTTTATCATGAAATACTTTTTTATCATAAGGCGTCATAAAAATTATATTAATATAAAATTATTATTTTCGTCAACTTTATACTCATAGGTGCGACGAGAATAAAGTGCAATCAGTAAGACTGTCTCGTTGGTCGAGTGGTTGCAAGCGCGAAAATCCCGGGTCGCGTACTATAAGATTTTACTAATTTAGAATATTTCTAGTCATTACTAGGAGTCTGGAATCGTACCCGGTATATGGCAAAAGGCTCATCACCTATTCCATGGGACTTCAACGTAACTGGTGAAACGTGGGAGTGCACTACACTTCTCTGCCTACCACTTCGGGGACTACAAGCGTGATGTTACGTTCAGTTTACTGAGTAAATTAATAGGTGTATATTTGGCACGCGTTGCCGCATTACGACACACTTTTAACCGCCCGCACGAACCGCTTTATCATAAACCCGAAAATTATTGGTCAGGTGTATTTCTGTATTCGCATCACAATGTTTATGACACTCAAAAGAGGTCCGATGATTCGTGTTCACGCGTGACGTCCCGGACGCTGCATGCATAATGAACTCGGACGTCCCGAACGAATATCTGGACGCCTCCAACCTTTTGCGTTTTCACCTTTGTGTTGGAATGTTATGTAATATGCATAACTATGTATAATATACAAGTACTGTAAGAACTGCGTAACGTCATGTCAGTTTGAAACGTTATTAAACTAATTGTACTAACTGTACTTTAATATATCCTTACACATAAGTACATATAAAGTGACGCCTGCTGTTGACACAAATGTAATTAAATAAAATCTTATTTCATTACATTAGCATCGACATTTTAAAAGCAGTCTCCTAAACTGACGTACGTGTATAAGAAAGCTATAAATGTAGAAGAAACATATAACAATTAATATCTATTATAAGTTATACGTTTTTAACGGTATCAGCGAAATCCTGCCTACAGACATGCAAGTTACACTTTTTCTGTAAGGCACCTTAACATTCATTTTTTTTTTTTTTGAACAAAGATTTCGGTCCCGATCAGTATCAGCTATAGCTTATTCTTATTGCTTTTGTTTTCAAATTCACATTTTATAAAATAACAACGATCTACGGTTAACAGATTTCAAAATCAAATACTTAGCATTTCTACGTGTTCTCTAGCGAACATATGATTTTTGATACCAGTCGGTATATCAGTATAATGATCATATAATTAGTCAAATAACATTGACGTACTAAACAGTATCATCATCATCGCCATTATCAGCCTATTGTCGTCCACCGCTGGACATAGGCCTCTCCGACAGCACACCGCTGAGCTCGATGGTCAGCTTTTCGCATCCACTGCCAGCATTGCGTATACCGCCACTCCACGTACTACCACTAAAAGTATAATAATAATAACAATAATCGACCCATTTGTCATTCCACTGTTGGAATATGGATCTCCTCTCATATTGAGAGGGTCAAGGCCATAGTCTGCCACGCTGGCCAAGTGCGGGTTGGCAGACTTTTCATAATGGCTAAGCGATACTAAAGTATGATGGTGCAAAAAGCTGTTCTCTATGATCTACGACCTGCATGCCGAGCTTGAGGATTGTGTATAAAACCCTGCCTTCAAAAGGCTTATGTTTGAGTGTGAACTAAGGCAGATTGATGTTGATGACGGATATATGGAAAAGTAGTTCATTTTATACTTTTCTTTTAACAGAAACAGTGATCAAGGCATGGGACCTTGGTGTAGCGACGATGAAGAAGGGCGAAGTCTGCATGCTGACATGCGCGCCGGAGTATGCATACGGTGCATCTGGATCTCATCCCAAGATACCACCAAATGCCACCTTACAATTTGTGGTGAGGTTGATACTTGCTTTTTCTCCCGGTCTACTTTAGCCCGAGGGGCGCACAAAGCCGAGGTACAATGACTAGAACATGACTTTCATTGAGTGTATGTATATACCTTATAATGAATAAAAGAATTTGAATTTGCAATTACTTCATTTATTATACATATTGTACTAGGTTTGACGACCAGGTAGTAACTAAGCTAATCGAAATGAAGTACTAATAAATTTTCTAACTTAGATGTTCCAGTAGGAATTTCTAGTAGTAGCTCAGAATCTGAATTTGTGTCCAGTCTATGTGCAATAGATATTCCATAGATATAATAGATATTCAGTGGGACATAAAATGTAACTGGGTGTAATGTGGGAGTGTACTACACTCCTCTGCCTAACTGATATTATGTTGTACCATAACTTGGTATTGTTATTCAGATTTTATACAAATACTATTATAATATTATATGACTTATAGACTTCTCTATGCTATATAAATATTATTTTAGTCATAGGATAATTGTGTTTTAAAACTTTCTAAATTGTTTTCCAAAAGATAATAGATATTACACTCTAGTCGCAATGAGCAATATGTATACACCTTTACATATAATTATTGTATCCGTATGTTGATATGTTCACACGTTTATGTAGTCATGTCCACACAAAAACTTTTCTATTGTGAGCGAAAACAAAACTGTTGCGGTTGTCGCGGTAACTTAACGCTACCTGTTACTAGGATAGAGTATTGGAAAGGAGAGTAGGTGAACAGTGGACTCCATTTATCCCAGTTTGTGTAACGTGATCCCGCCATTGTCACATTGTATCCACTTCTAAAGTATGTGTATGTATGTTGACCGAGAGTTCAATGGCATTTGAATATATAATAGACGTTTCAGTATATAATACTGATCGCTGCTTTGGTCATTCGAAGCGTGTTAATAATTGTTGTTGAACATATTGCGAGTCCGCATGATTAGTAGTTACTGACTTTTAGTTGCCGAGTCTGGTACTTGAGTTCATTTGCCACCCGCACCTATAAATAATTTGTATGATAATAGCAGATGGCTAAATGTAATGATGTCGCGTGATTTAAAAATATACATATGCATTATTATTATATCATTGCGCTAGGTTCCTTATGAAGTAGGCAGGTGATCATAGAATTCCAATCTTGGTTGCTTCATAAATACATGCTATTTTTATTGTACACCAGGAATGTGTGAAAGGATCACAACTTTTTACGTTTTCGTAAAATTTCCGGCCTTATATTATTATTATTTTTGACATAATTTTTTGACATTATTATTGGCATTATTGAGATTGACGACCAGAATAATATAACAGGAGACATTAAAATGTTGATATTATACTATTGGTTTTAGAGAACAGCTAAAATTATACGCTGAAGATTATAAGTAAAGTTAAGTACTTGTTACATATTTTTGCGTATAGATCGAAATGATAGACTGGAAGGAGGAAGACTTGACTCGCAATAAGGACGGTGGTATCCTTCGTCATATAATCGAGCCGGGCAGCGGTCGCAGCAACCCGTGCGACGACGTCGAAGTCACAGGTAACGAATGAACGAACGAATTAACAAAGGAATGAATTAATGATAACTTTATGACGTACGGGTCACGGCACATGAACAAATGCTGTGCCCACTTTATACAGTTGATATTATGACTTTATTACATGTACTGTTTGTTTGTTATATCAGTGTGGTTCAACATTGCTGCAGTACGAATAGATGCGTTTAAATTGTTTTCATGTTGTTCTTCTTTACTGGACGACGTACGTATGATGTAGGTACTCGTTGTCATGAATAAAACGATCTGTGACATTATACTTGGTGAGAGGGTTATTAAAAAAGGGAATAGCATCATAATTCACAACACATTATCGTGCAGTGGAGCTGGAGGGCAAGTTGCAGGAAAACGGCAAGGTGTTCGATTCGCGGACTGTCACGTTCATCCTCGGAGATGGCGCCGATATCAACATTTGCGACGGCATCGAGAGGGCACTGGAGTGCTTCGTGAAGGGCGAGAAGTCTCGGCTCACGATCCAACCGAAGTACGCCTTCAAGTCCAAGGGTAACGATGAGCTCGGCGTGCCGCCCAACGCCGTGGTCGAGTACATCGTCACCTTGAAGGACTTTGAGTCCAAAAAGGAAGTCAGCTACATGACTGACGAGGAGAAGCTGGAAAAGGCCAACCAGCTAAAAGAGCAAGGCACCAATTATTTCAAAGCGAATAAATTCCAACCGGCCATTAAGAAATATAAAAGGATCGTGGCGATGCTGAACGACGGTGAAACTGGTGAGTAAATATGTATATATTTCGGTAAAGTAATTTTAACTAGAAATTGTGACGAGGTCTGTTGAACTAATTAGGCCTACAGGAAAAAAGGTTAATCTTTACTCGCTATAAGGATGAAGATATTTGTGTGTAGCTCCACTGTTAGTGTTATGCTGATTAAAGATTGGAAGGTTGCGTATAGGAAATTAAACAAGGCACTTCAGTTCACGAATGTCCGGATATATTACGAGATGCGCACAAACAGATTTACGTACATTTTCGTACAATTAGGAATAAAAATTGTAATAAGAGGTCTGTATCCGGGGGCGCGATGGGGACGACTGGTGTGTACGACCCGGCGTGACGCTCGAATAAACAGCGTAAGCTTGAATTACAGTATGTCCCTATAAAGGAAAACATTGTAACAAAACCTGCAAACGTTTAAGTTCTCTCCAAAAAGCTGTCTACGGCTTGTGAAGTCTGCTAGTCCGTATAGGGTCAGCGTGTCACAATATCACCTCAATATTTCTCATTGGAAAAAGAGACCCGTGCTCAACAGCGGATGGTTGATGATGACGTAAGGACTATGTTGTAGTTCAGTTTCAGAGTAGTAATTACCGTTTTGCGCGAAATTACAGCTCACGGTCTAAAACAGCCTTTAATTTTAATGTACAAGTTGAAAGAAAGACGGAAAAAAAAAATATTTCCTCAAAATAGTACTACAGTTATGAAGAAAAAATGTAATGAAAATGAGTACAAGATCAATCAATCGATCAATCAATCAATGACAAACAGGACTGTACTTAACTCTAGCTCTGGAAAGCGGCCGCTAATTTTAAATGCGACTCTTGTTGCATGTCGACGTTCTGGCAACACTAATGAATGGTCCACGCGACAGATGCGCACGGCTACTGTTTCTCTCCGGAGAGTCAGAGCGCGGCGAAGGCGCTGCTGCTGAGCGCGCACCTGAACCTGTCGCTGGTGTACCTGAAGGCGACGCCGCCGCACTACTTCAAGGCGGAGGAGCACGCGCGGCTGGCGCTGCGGCTGGACGGCGGCAGCGTCAAGGGCCGCTTCCGGCTGGGCCAGGCGCTGCTCGGCTACGGGGAGGCCGAGCGCGCCGTCGACGAATTCAAGGCGGTCATCGAAGCTGAACCTAACAATAAGGTTAGCACCCTCAATGTAATACGTTGGAAACTGTGTTGCAAGTAGTCATAGGTCAATGATCACATACTATTTGGTACCTACTGTAGTCAATCTTCGTGAAGATCTTCGCGTACTGCGGCCATATTAAGACACCGTTTTCATTGCTGTTAATAAATTAGATACAAAATATTATTAGTCATAAGATGGTCTAATACGATTAAAATAAGGTAAAAATTTCATAGGCAACAGCAAGTGGTTCAATGGATAACAATGCATTAAATTATTATAGCAAATCAGGGCTTATTTAGCTCGACGCGAGCGTTTTGTGTCATGTGACAAACGTTTAACAAAATGCATCTTTATTTATGATTTTTCGATTAATTAATTGTTATTATCAACTTACGTTAATAAATAACCATTTTTAAACTCATAATATATACTGATAACAGTAATTGACATTTTATTTTTCGCATTGTCAAATAGTTTATTATGTAAGTATATACAATACGGAAGATTTTTACATGTAAATTAAATGTAACATTGGAATGAGTAAAAATTATTATTAACTGTTGTTAATATTATTAAAATACTAAATTTGTTTTTTTTTCATGCATATAGGCGGCAGCCAACATGTTGAAAATGTGTCGCGTGGCAATTCAGAAGCAGAAGGAGAAAGAGAAACAGCTGTACGGAAACATGTTCGATAAGTTTGCCAAGCATGACAATGAGGTAACAGTTTCAGTTGGCTTTGAACAGTAACGGTTATTTGCCTGTTGGTACTCTAACTTGTATATAAATTTGATAAGAATATAGAAGACAACAGATATAGAACTGGATGCCGTTGTAAAAGGTTGTTTGATATAGTTATCACAATTAATAATTAATCGGTCCTCATAATGTTTCACTCAAATCAGTCACTAAATTCAGTTTGAGTATATTGCCGGTCTGTAAAAGAACTGCCGAGTTCGATTCTCGGATCGACTGCGGTGCGAACGTTGTTTATAACGTCTCACATGTAAACCATGCGTAGACAATACCTGCAAGAGGTAAGAGAGGGGTGTAGGGGGCATTACTGGTATATTAGAAAATATCTTCTGTCATTCGATTCGAATCGATATATTTGGTCCCAGAAATAGGATGAAATATAAATATAGCTAAAGGTAGATGAATAGTACATATAATCGTGTGGCTAGCGCGATGTGGATGGGTGAGGAGTGAGGAGTGAGGAGTGAGGAGTGTGGTGTGCGCGGCAGGCGGAGCAGCGCGCGCGGCTGCGCGAGGCGGCGCTGGGCGCGCGCGTGGGCGAGTGGGGCGGGGCCGACGGCGCCGAGTGGACGGACCGCCAGCGCGACCGCAAGCCCACGCACTTCGAGCGCGAGAACCCCAACATCCTCATGATCGACAAGGACGGCCGCTTCCAGAACATGTGAGCGCCGCCTCGCCGCTCACCTCCCGCCCCTCCCTCGGTGTGTTCACATGTTTATTTTCCGTAGGATACCTGTATTCACCTAGTTGCGCTCGTACCGCCCGCTCGGAACGAGTTATGTAGATTTATAGGCAGATGCATTGTGCGATAGAACCGTGTGTACCGTCTTGAAAATCACTGACATCGTTTGTTCTCCATATATACAAAAGTGCTATAATTTGAAAATAATAAATTTTGGTCTAAAAAACACGCTTTCAGTGATATGAACAAAAATATTTAAATAATTTTAGAATGTATAGATAGCGATCGAAAGTGAAGGGCCGTCCCAAAATTCGACAAACCTTGATTATTGTTTATGTAAAATATATACGAAGTAATTTACTAAATGTTTCACATAAAAACGGGTAAACTTTTCCGACAAAATATGATATCAAGAACTTCACGCTTTATTTTATACGTACTTTTTTATGTTCTACATTATTTTGAGCTGCAAGTTCAAAGTCATATTTTTATTAAAAATTAAACTTCGAAGGCTTGTTTTTCATACGTATGCACGGTTCTGTCCCTATCAGAGTTCATCAGCCGACGCACTATGAAAAATTTAGATAATTTATTAATAATAAAGTTGATATTTAGCCTCAAAGTAGCACATAATATAGATATTCAATCCGTTTAATTTAAAACTGTCCATTTAATATATGTATATCAGAATATATAACTGTGTTTAAAAATCCTCGAATTTTTAATCTGTTTCGATCTAAAGTATTTTGTCATTTTTTATGTATTAAATAGATGAAAGTTGTTGAAGCACCATGAAATGACTACAATATATAAACTAAAAATATGCAATAGGTATTTGAAACATTTTAAAAAAGAAGTTATAATCAGCTCTAGTACTACATTTCATAGTGCGTCCAAGTTGATTTATAAATGTATACTATATACTATGATGTCGATATTCGAATTAAGCTTAATATTAAATGAATGCATTTACCTGCTGTGTAATGCGATAATAAAACACTAAAAGATTTTATTTTTATTTTATTTTATTCACTGAAGATTTTATTATCATTCAGCGATGAATGAATAGTGCGATTGGCGCAATTTAGTTTTTCCATTGCATGAATGATTTCAATGTCCTGGGGTACGTGAACACTTACTTAAGATTACCTTAGCATAATAAAATGTTATACAAATGTGATATGTGTAATGTGTGTGTGGCAGTGATAGCCTAGTGGTCGAGAATTCAGCCTCTCATTCCGGGGGTGCTGGATTCAAATCCATGGCGCGCACCTCTTTATAAAAGTGCGTTTTAAGTTTAAATATCACTTGCTAACGGTGAAGGAAAAC
>DWME01000762.1:0-29862 GCA_018244795.1 Parelbella ahira ahira
GTGAAGTCTGCCAACCCGCACTTGGCCAGCGTGGCAGACTATGGCCTTGACCCTCTCAATATGAGAGGAGACCCATAATCCAACAGTGGAATGACAAATGGGTCGATTATTATTCGTACTATTAGAACTTGGTGATAAACCAATCGCTATTGCTGAGTACACAGATTGTCACTTATACGATTCGTACTATCACCATCTGCAGTCTTACTAACTTTAGTTCCCATAATCCTATTCCTGCAGTCTTATTCGGCATTGATTTTATGTGTGCTTTATACACATATCTTATACGTCTACGAAGAACAGCGACTGTTTCCAAAGCCTATCTACTTGTCTGGCCCGCATGTTGTTTTATCTTTGCATAAATAACAAAAGTTAAGGAGAGCACAGATCATCATCATCCTTTAATCATTTTTCTGTTAGTAATGAAACTTCTCGCAAAATAAAAAGTATATACGGCACAGTCTTCCACGTTAGCCAACATCGACAATTCGGTAAGTGCCGCAAGTATTCGCACGATTTTCTCCTTCACCGTTACAATATGTAGTGATTAATTTTAAAAACGCACATAACTTGAGTGCTCGACTATCGTGCTCCATACAAGGTAATGCGGTGCAATTTTATCTCCGTCGAGACGAACAAAACAAGAAAAAATATTACTTATTTCAAGAAATTAAAATCATTAAGTCACTAATTACTGTGACCTCGATAAATCTCACAAAAATAGATGGAAGATTCGCCAATCGCAATCAACTTCGAGAGCACAACTCATAGCGTTAGCGAATTTCTATTGAATTATAGGCCGAGTTCAATATAAATTTTATAAAAATTATTTTATGTTATATTATGTCTATAAGTGTACATGCAGTGTATAAATATTATTATGTAGGTACTGAAAACTATAGAAATTTATCGTTCACTCAATAGTGGTGAATCACTGACTGTAACTTTTCATTGTGAATAATTACTACATTTTATACACACATGTAATGATTTGAACATACGCTTGTGTGTACCTATATACACATAATGAACGTAAGCATACTGAAAGAGACAGAAATTGGTCGTTCACTCCATTATACAGTGGTGAAACATTGACTATAACTTTTAATCATGAATAATGGTCCGTACGTAGTTATATTATTACATTTGATAACATGCGTGTTTATAATTAGACTGTCTACAAACATCGACAACATGGACGACAGCCAATATACTAGGAACGAATTTACATGCAACGTATTGGCGTCCCATAGCATTTTTAAACACCATTGAAATGAATATTTATAACGAATAGCGTGACTTTATCAATTTACTACCTATTCGTGCTGAAATTACCCTTTGCTCGGATCATTTGTTTGATTTTGTAATGGTTATTTGCAAGTCCAAATGCGTCGAATGATTAATATTGAATAATATTGTCATTGAGGCAGTCAATTGCGACTGCAATGTGATGAATAGTAGACGTACTCACAATGAGACCCATGCGTTATTGCTTTTCAGATTGCAATTTTCATAATCTCCTAACAATCCTATTTCCATAGTTCTATTAACAGTTGAAGACATGAGTGGATTGCGTTATGTTATTTTGTTAAAATAAGCTCAAAAGATTTCACTTTTGAACGTAACATCACGCCTGTAATACCCAAAGGGGTATATGGGGTGTCTTACGTTCTTGTTTAATTTTTTGCTGAAGCTCTAAATACATAACATTATTAATACAATAACATAGTATTTGTAACTTAAGGTCATATATTCAAATACATGCGACATAAAAGTAAAATCTTTTGCGCACCTTTGCCTGATCTTTGACTGCCTCGTTGGTCGAGTGGTTGCAAGCGCGACTGCCGATTGGAAGGTCCTGGGTTCAAAACCCGGGTCGGGTGCTATTAGATTTTTCTAATTAAAAAATTTCAAGTAGATACCCCGATTTTAACGAATATTATTAGCATATCAAGGACTTGCCAGAATAATTAAACAGATATACGATCTCACACAAAATTAAACTTATCATTGTATATGGATATGATGATTATATATTTAAACTTATTGTATATAATATTTAATCTCGTATCAACACAACATAAACGAAATCTCTGTTATCTGCTTGTGTACCTAATAAATTAATATAAATTGCTAATTTTATCTCATTGCACGCCACGAGCGTGTTAACTTCGAGCTGTCCAAAATGACGTTGTGATGTTTATTTACTATTTAACTATACTATTTTTATGTATTATATAAACTGGACTAGATGAAAATAAACAAGGGCGCGTCCGTGAACGCACTCCACGTTGGGGCGATACATTTTTAATATCGCAATGATACTTGGGCGCGCTAATTTGTGCTAACTACGCCTATTAATTTTAGGTCTATAATTAACCGGGCCGAAAGTTTTTTTTTGTCTTTTGTCCCGTATTAAAGTCATCAAACTTAATGATAACTTGATATCATTTCTAACAATATTGATCTCATGCTCTCAATATTTTAATGGCATAATTGTGTAAATCCTATGACAACTCGCTAACTTATTTATAAAGGTTACAGAAAATTAGCATTAGTACCAAATATATTACATATAAGCATGAAACCACTAACCATCGCGTTAAATATAACTTATTATCTCCGTAATTAATTCTCACCGCAATGCGCAACCCGAGAGAGTTCAGGTGTTGTGTTTTTGTTTCGTCCTTGTCTTAACAGATATGCCAACACACGGTAGGTACGGCTATCTCTCTGTCAACGCTAGCCAGACTAAGCAAGCAGCTGTCTCTCCAAACCCGTGTAGCTGTCCTTAAAGTGCCCTAAACAAAGCCCGAGATATCTTTAGCTCTCAGAAGTATGACACGAGGCGCGTGTACATAATTAAATCTCGTAGTCTTTGTATATAAATATTTTTTCTGTTAGCATTGTTGTTTTGTTATTCGCGTACTTACTAGAAGACGCATTTCAGTCACACGTAGGAACATGTTTGAAACCTACAAATACCGTTGTTCTGTTCCATTTTTAACAACGGAAACCCTCTCTTCTTTCATTTCTTCTTCTAACATTTTTTATAACGAACGATATTTAAAATAACTTGAAAATATTCAAAAGTGCTTAGTCGTGCACGTAGAATTTCGAAACTTCTCGCCTGCAAATTACAACTTTAGGTCACGTTCTTTCGGTCTCACTTTCGATCTCTATCTTGTTGTTTTTTTTTTGATTGTTAATTAGCCGAGAACAGCCTTTGTGTTCAGTGGACAGATATCCCCGGAAGCGATTTGTGTGCTGTACTGCGGAGCGGAAGCAATCAAATTGCGAAACGCAATGTTTGTAGAGTACACACTACACACACATCGGCTTCTATTATCGTTAATTCCATACCTACTTGTCTGACGTTCTATAAATAGCACTCATAAAGTAAAAAAAATATTATATGTTTTTGATATCATACGTTTTATCATTACTGCATAATTTTTGATATAAATAATGTTCGATGATCAATAAATCGTAATGCTTTATTCAAATGTAACGATAAAAGACGAAATTCGCATTTAATATAATCTGTGCTGGCACGTAGACAAAAGTATCGAGTGATTTGTTTTATTAAAATACAAATCAATAATACTGAATCTCCCGTAAAGGGGAGTATTTAAAAACCAACGTCCAATCGTGGAAACGTGAGGCTACCATACCGAGTAAGACGGATTCTATTTTTACGCTAATTTACGTCGCAGACAAGCCGCAACACAGCACTGTCACCGGATGGTACGAGCTTAGTTCACACGTGCCTCCTCAAACACGGCTAACACTCTGTTAATATTACGAAACATTGTATTTTCTGTAACATTCTGATCCAAGTTGACGATACATTCAAATTTGAAAATTTCTGTTAAAGATAATGTGGTGTGAACTACGGTTTTTGATGAATCATTGTAAAATTTGACTTTACAATGAAAGGAAGGATTGCCAATTGAATATCATATAATTAAAGTATACCTACATATATCCTAAACTTGAATATTTTTCGATTTAGTAATGTCTAAAACGTTTTCGTCACAACACAAAAGTATTTCGTAATTCGATTTGTTTAAATTGATACGTAATTGTCTCTGTTACAGATCACTTCGATATGTTGTGGCGGGGACGTGAGGCGGGGCGAGCGGGTTAACCATAACTCCACATGCCGACAAATCTCTGCAGTCAGCAGAAAGGTTACGTTTTTCTTTAGCTAGCTTCATTTCTATATCTAGCCGCTCCTAACTCTTTTGTTGTCTCAAGTGTCTATTCAATCTTTGCAGTACAAAGAGAGATGCAATATGCACGAAGTCATTTATTACGTAACAATACAAATAATAAATACATACATATATTATGTTATCTAACATGGTAATCAGTTACGATTGTGCACACCATGTATATAAAACGAATCAAGTATGAAACTATTCAAGGTATTTAAGTAAGATTATTATGAGAATAGAACTGCAATATGATGGATCAATGATTGAAAAGATGAGCGATTTGAGAGCCAGTTGTTCAGAATAGATTCAATATCAGCTTTTCATTTCACATTAATAAGAAGTTCTCTCTCGATAGCAAGCGAAAAATTGAGTTCGAAATGAATATTATATTGTAATTTATACTCAAAAAAATCTCACTATTAATTAAAATGTGATCGTAAATGAGTGTTAAAAGTGGAGATTTTCGATATTTATTTTTCATGTTCATCAATTAAATGTGTCAAACGTAAAGTCGATGATTAATCTAGAAAGGATATGGGGGGTTCGATTTACATACATTTCCTACGAAAAAAATATTGATATTGCATTAAAAAAAAATTAATTTTTAGTCATTTAACCGGCTAGTTTTGACCATCATCGATTTAAAACGAACCAACAACCAAAATTAGACACCAAATTAAACAAAAAATTTTTATGTAAAAGCCACTCAGGTCAGAAATGAAAATTTTGCTGATGAATAGGTTTCTATTACTTTACTTTCGTGAAATATATTGTTGTTGTCTTGCGTTAATTACATCCTTCTGAGGCAACGAATTTGCCTCTGAGGCAAACAATACGAAACATAGTTACGTCATCACATAATAGAAAAAAAAACAAATTATTCAAATGTTATTTGCTGCCACCTATTGCAATTTAATAAAACGCATAAGTCACGAGTTCCGCGCGGTGCTTATGACGTTTTCGTGCTACTCCTAGCGTGGTCTTAAATTTTAGTAACGTCGGTTGCAAAATTTTATTCCGTCAGCAAAGAAGTTTCACTTCAAAAGATCTATTTCGCGAACGCAAACTCGACAAAACTATTTACGGTGTTTGTTAAAATTAATGTTATTACTAAACAAGTCGTTAACAAATATGAAAACATTCACCGCTTAAATTCATGTTAAATTCTTTATGATCATTCATAACTAATTGCCACCTTATTGACGTCACTAAATTTTACACTTTTGAAAAGTAGGTCACGTATTAAATTTCGAACTTCAGTGAAAAATATTATGTTTAAACTGGCCTCGGTGCACGCTACCAGTTAATATGTTAGTTTTAAACGAGCAGCAACAGATATTCATTACTAAAAGTAAACTAATTAATCTATAAATCTATCTATCTAAGCTATATCTCGTATGTAACTGAGAATATTCTCATAATACTTTTATATAAAAAAGATTATACAATATAAATTCTTTTGCAAATTCTGTAAAAATAATTTATATTATAAAAAATATAAATTAATAAATGTATGTACATATACGAAAAAAATCACATTACGAGTATCCTAATCATTTTGTCTTCTTGTGTTTCTTTGAAACCCAAGTATAATGTTCAAAGGGAGTGTGTATTAATTAACGAGGGCTCAAAGTACGCGATATTCTGTAGTCCCGACGCTTGATAAAAAATGTTTGAATTTTCAAATAACATTATGCATCATTAATAATAACCAGGAATCAATGAATGTATTTTCCATAAGGGAGGATGTCCTTATAATGTTACATTATCCGTAGGAAAAGTAAGAAAAATATTAATATATGTTTTCTTTATTTATGATATACCTAACAATGTAATTATTTCGGCAACAATGTAATTATTTTAGTTATCAATAGGTATTCCTTAATTTTAAACGAAATGAAGTAAATTATGGGAAGTAGGGTTTTAAACTTCGCTAATTTCTGGTTAGGACATATAAATATTACATGTATGGTTTGTGTGGACGTGTGCATTCGGTTTCCCTATTCATTGAATTAGCTTATGTCCATCACTTTATGATCACTACTAAAAGCGAAAACTTAACCTCTTTTCCAAGTCACGGAATGATTTAAACGTTTATTATGTACGATGCGCCATCAGTATTTTTCATAAATTGCCCTTCAGGTCTAACGCAGTTAATTTATGTATAGTATATTAATCTTGTAATAGAATAATTTTAGTGTTTCTATCTAATACAGTGCAAAAATAATTAGTGTTCTAATATTCAACATTTTAACGGTACACTATGCTTGTTTTAAAAACTGAAAATGCTGTTTATTTCCTTCTAGATGTCCTAATATGGGTTGGTCATGCGTGGTGGGACGCGCCGTGGCCTTCTTCCTTATGCTCAGCAGAGTATCTGCGCTAACGTCCGACATGTAAGAATTTATACTCAATTTGATCACTTCAGAACGATAATATTATTATTCAAAATCATACTTACAAAATATTTTGCAAACTTTTTACCGAAATGTATTCAAAATATTATTTAGACGCGTCGACCAGCGAAGGCTATGTTGTGTGATTTCGTTAACATAGGTACGTATGACACGAATGAGTAAAAGTGTGAAAGGGCGACTGGTGGGCGGCGAAGCGGACATAACGCCGTGACCGGTACACGGCCGGTGGACCGTAAACTTGCTCGCTCCATTTATAGACCATCCCATGCTATATGCATATGAAATTTTACAATAACTTATGAATCATAATTTTCGTATACCTACATTTACTGTATCTGCTATATTCATATAAACTTGGGTTCATGTTTAAGCAATAATATGTATAATACCAGTCTGTGTACCATTATTTTCTAAAAATTGCTTCATAGATTGGCGAATTTTATTAGACTTTGCCCTCCCTTTATCTCTAGACGCATAGTTAATTCACAGGAACAGATGAAATAGAAGGTTGTCTAGTGTATTAGGAAAGCAGTTTGTATGTTGACAAGCCCTGAGTCGCAAGGCTTTAGTCTCTTCTCCCAAAAATCAGAAAAGTAGTGCATTAGTAATATCTGTCATATTCTAAACATGTCGCCTAGAGTCTGGTGGCGTCAACACAATATCTAAAAGTTTTCATTAAATCATTTGTCTTGGGCAAATGTGGACAAGTTATTCTTTATTCTATTCGTGAAGTTAAGCAAAGAGTAAATAGAAACATAAAACATAAGTAGATTCTCAATACGTAGAAACATAATGGTACATAAAATAAGCAAGAAATAGTTTTGAGAATGCGTGTCACCCAACTAAACATCTCACAAACGCAAGAGTACAATAATACTAATCTAAAATCAATACTGTTTCCCACTCAATGTACCCACACTCTGATTCCAGCCATGATATTCGACATTGATAAATTATTCCTAAATGCAAAATAGGTTCCTATCCCGGTTCTCGTAATTTTATGAAATACTGTCAACAAACAACTCACGCATTAGTTATTTACGTATTTAAACTCTTATAATAACTGATTTCATTCCACATTTTTTATAAATAACTGTGTTTAGTTTAATCATAAAAACTTAATTACACAACTATTTTAATGTAGAATAATTTATCACTCAAAAAATATTCTTAATTTATTTTTAAGCATACACCAAATATAACCATATTGAATGTGGTAAATGAATTTTGAAACTGCTTTAATGCGATACCAATGAATGAAGTGTTAGCGAAAACCTAAAGTGGTGAATTTGTTGATAGCTTTGCAGCGGGGAAGTCGGATAAAGAAATATTGGACAACCTTCTCAAAAACTCCCGCTACGACAAAAGACTGCTTCCGCCAGTAGACGGTAAATATAATTTGCTTTGTACGTGTAACTTTATTTTAGTTCTGTATTCAAAATGCACAGCGAAGTCCTGGGCGCAAAATAAATTCACGGGACGTAGAAAGAGCATTCCCTAGATCCAATTATTGAAGTAATATAATATTGCAGATCCAGAATTCTGTTGTGGTTTAACATCCCCGAACGACTCTCTGGCACAAAATACTATCGGACTATCCTCACTCCGGCCCCGATCGCACAATCGCGGTGCGTTGTGTTTTATGTTTATGAAAAGAGAAATTCTATACGTGCAAACTGTAGTGTTATACGTTCCACCGCAATATCTGCTGTGCACGACCTTCGAATATATGTATTAGACTGTGTACCCGGTGTTGTTATAGATGGATCTTTGCTTCACATCCACCCACCTGTTCATTTCGCCTTTCTATGCCTACGCTGATACAAAGTTTGTTTAATTTTTGTAAGCACTGTTCTGAATGTTGTAGTGACCGCACACGAGTAATTTTTGTGTTGTTATTTGTCTCATTAATTTAGTGTTTATCTCATAAACGACAAAGATATCAAAATAATCATGGCAGCTAACACATCTTTCTCAATATATTTTATTGTCTTCTATGTTTTTCTCTTTTCACGAACATTAAACACTTGTCTAGTAAACTTAATAGACTTAAATGATACATTGTGAAGTCGGATCTGCCGTTTTCTTTAAACTTGTCGTGTGTTTTAGTTTTACATTATACATAATGAGCTTGGTTATAAAAAAGAGAAGTTAAAATTAGAATTATACGTATGTTATTTTCTCTAGAACTTTATATAAAACTGTCGTACCGGATAATATAGCACACTTCTTATTTCTTGAAGCATGATTAATGGCCGTGAGTGTATTGTTTTCTTGTATATGTTATGACGCCTAGATCCTTTATGTTCAGATTTTCCCTCGTGTACAAAGCTTACTATATACTATCTTATTTCAGTTGCATTATCCTTTTATTCCCTGTTATGTATACCTACCTATATGTACTGATTAATGTTAGAAAAACAAAGTAAATAATTCCTACATTTTATTGTTTATGTTCTTCCAGGTGTGCTCACCGTAAATGTTAGCGTGCTGCTTCTTAGTTTAGCATCTCCAGACGAGTCTAGTCTTGTAAGTATATTTAATTTGTATTTGATAAATCTCAACGTGCCATCATCATATTTCCATTAGTTTATGTTTTTAACATTTTCATTTGCACATTAAATGTTTCAATTTTTCCTCTGGAATGTTCGGTTCTATCACTTAACTATATTAAAGAGACATTTACTAAAACAGAGTTCTGTTTTACGAGACATTTCAGAATATGACTGCTGTAAGGTTCACATTTAACGCGTAGCTACACTGCATAGTGCTACGACTGTGTAGGTAACTTGCTACGAACATTTGCGAGTAGGTTATATTTTCACAAAAGATTCCCACACAGAAGTACAATGTGCTTTCACAACAAATTATTTATAGATAACAATGTTGAATGTTACAGAAATACGAAGTGGAATTTCTGCTCCAGCAGCAGTGGTACGATCCTCGTTTGCGATATTCGAATCAGTCTCATTACGATTTTTTAAACGCAATCCATCACCACGAGGATATCTGGTTGCCGGATACGTACTTTATCATGCATGGCGACTTCAAGGTCAGTATCAATAAACGATAATAGTTCGATTAGCAACAGACAAATAGTGCTCTTTTAGACATAACGTGAACTGTTATTATTTAAAATGTAGACTGGATGTACGAGTAATGTAAATGAAATTGTATTGTATAACTGTCTAGAGGAATTTGTTCTTATTTCAAAGTCTTTCATACGAGTAAAATTCAATGACTTAAACATATAATATTTATAATGAACATAAATTGCGTATAGTGACATATTATTGATAAATCTTAATGTTAATGTTAATACAAGGAAACCGGAACACATTAAAGTTAACTAAAATATTTTTTAAGAGGTTTGAAGTTTGTTAACCTGCAATTGGTCAGCGTGTCAAACTATGGCCTTGACATTTGTCATCCTTATCATTTAGAGAGACCCGTATCCAATACATACTCTATGAGAAGGGTTGAAGCTGTTGATGATGATGTTAAGTACCATATGAAATTGAATTTTACACGTATTAGTGAAATCTACATACATGTCATATAGAGATGCTTGTGATAATAGTTGAAAACAGCAGTCATCGTATTTCAGGATCCAATCATACCGATGCATTTCGCGTTGCGTATATACCGCAACGGAACAATCAACTATTTAATGCGACGACATCTCATCCTGTCCTGTCAGGGGCGGCTCAACATTTTCCCTTTCGATGACCCACTGTGTTCATTTGCCTTAGAAAGTAGTGAGTAAAACGTATAAGTACTAGATACGCACGCTTAGCTGTTGGAAAGGTAAATATGTTATTGCTATTTGTGTTTCCGCGTTGGTTAGTGTATTAGTATACTTAGTTACAATCGCACCGATATATCGTTTACTTTTTAACTGTGGTTTCTTAATAAATATAGAAGGAGGTGTGCGCTTATTGATCACTTGCAAAATTACGTTACAAGTAATTGACATATAGTGTAATCTCATTGCAGTATCGTACGAGCAGTCCGCGATAACTTACGTGTGGAAGAACGACGAAGACACCCTTCGCAAGTCGCCCTCGCTAACGACTCTCAATGCTTATCTAATTCAAAACCAAACTATTCCGTGCCCGATCAAAGCCAGCTGGCGAGGTAACGTCCACTCCGTTTACACGTCACATCAACATCGCTTATTGTTACATCAGTGATATCATCAATTTCTGTATGTCTAATCGGGATGTGTAGATCACCATTTCCAATGTTCATGGGCGTAGCTTGTAATAGTTGTTAGGGACGGTTAGCTTAGTGGCTTACTGTCACTCTTTTAATAATACGTTAGGACAAACTAAAACTAAGACGAGACGAGCAAAAATTATGAGTAAATGATAATAATAATTAAAAAGAAAAAGTCAATTGACAAAAACGTGGAAAAAGATATTATTTACAAGAGTCAATACATAGGTAATGTCGTGGTGATTTCTTTAACTATAATAACTATTTTTGATGACCTAACTTAGCCACATCCCGTTCTAAAGTCGATTTTTTGTAGCAATAAAGAGTTTTCCGATCGTAATAGCTATGCCCATGCTAACGCTATTTAATTTAATCCAGCACTCTGTTATAGTTTGCACAAGAGGAGGGCCAACGTTTTTGTTACGAATTATTTAATATTCTGATTAACTCTTTTCAGCTTGGTCTTGATTTGTGTAAAAGTTTTTATTTCAATGTTGTTTCATTATAAGTACTGAACAATGTGTGTACTTACGTAAATATCATGATACCGGTATTATCATCAGATGTTGATTGGTAGACGCTTCTAGAGACGTTATTGGTTATAATAGCTAGTAGAGAGTACAGCATGTTCATCCATCAGTAATTGTGTCATACATTGAACATTGCACCTCAGTTATATTCACACAATTTTCTACTGAGAATTTAAATGTATTCAAAGATAAACGTTGATTGTAAGAATTTTGTTCTTCAACTCTTTCCAAGCAGCTGATGGTATGTCACTTTACGAAGACGATGAAGAGCTGACATGTAATCTTTGCCAGAGACGCTTTGAGGAGCAAGGTACCTTCTTGAATATCACCGGACATCAGTCAGTTGAATCCGGTGTCTTCATAATTAAAATATATTCTCCGCTTATGTGTGAGTAAATGCGCTGTTGTGTAGTAACACGACAAAACAGAAAGAAATTCCGGTGAAAAGCATCAAATACAACACCGAGGTATCCATTACACACCATCGATCATCCTCTGTTCGATCATTACTCGTCTTGGCAACTTCTGTGCACGTTTGTTTGTATGCACGTGATAGTCAAATAGCTAGAGTTCATATCGAGACAACCCCATGACACTACCGTAGGTATGTTCGTACGCATCTGTGGAACAGAACACAACACGCGTTACTCTTACATACGGAATGGTAGTTATATTAGTTTGCTGATTTCTGTTTTAGTCAGTGTAAATAAATGGAACGTTTTACAAGGCCACTGAACGGAGTTACTTGGAATTTACCATCGCACCAATTTACTCGGGCTCGATACGAAACTTTTTTTTTAATATACGTACGAACAAAATGCAACGTCAGTGTTTTATTGCAAATAATAAGAACAATCGAGAGCGTATCACGTTGTACGTTGTTCAAAATTTACGGAGTATATTCACTTCACAGGTAACTACAGCTGTCTAAAGGTGGATCTAATTTTTACGAGAGACCGAGCATTCTACTTTACCACAGTTTTTATTCCTGGCATAATTCTGGTGACCTCTTCCTTCATCACATTTTGGCTGGAATGGAACGCGGTGCCAGCCCGTTCCATGATAGGTAAAATATGGATGGCGATTGGAATGTTCTCGGTCTTGCAATGCATCTTCTGTCTTCATAGATGTTTCTGGGGCTGTCAATATAACACGCTAACTCCTTACTTTTGCAGGTTACCTTCGCTTTCCGTTGGCAATGTAAATAACTTAGACTATCACAGCCAACCCATCACTTTCACCTGCGCTTAGTATGTTTCAATGTAATTTTTTAGAATCTGCTTGATATTTTTAGGTAATTACAGCTGCCTCAAAGTGGATCTCATCTTCACACGGGATAGATCATTTTACTTCACCACAGTTTTCATTCCGGGCATCATTTTGGTGACATCATCGTTTATTACTTTTTGGCTGGAATGGAATGCAGTGCCCGCTAGAGTAATGATAGGTTGGTGTCATTATCAATTTTGTTTACCATCGACAACAGTCATCAAATTTTATTTCATAAAATTTATTTAAAATTATTGCCGCTGTTCTATTCATTTTAGTTACATTCGTTTTAAATATTTTTATCAAACGGATAAAAAAGAAATAATTTATTTTTTCATAAATTTAGACGCCTTAGCTTTAGTACAGCATGTCTGATAGCAACAATACTGAAATATACTTCCACAGTACTCGTAAAATCTTATACCTACTAGCTTTCGATATAGCATGATTTATAAGAATTATTGCAATTTGTGATGTATTTAAGCAACGAACTGTTATATAAGTGAGCGTGATGTAAAAGCAATTTAGAAAACTTTGACGTACCGATCTGAAATTATTATCCTTAATTGAAAACATTATCGCACTGTACAATAGTTTTTTATATACATTGATAACTGAATAAGAGTCTAAATTCTCATCATAAATTTGTCAACAGAACATTCTTTGAAACGTAAATATCACATATTAGTAGATGTAGACCATATTGCTATTTTACACAATGCTCCCTTAAGAAACTTAAGATCTGAGTCAAAGAACGCCTTTGCCAGCAATGACGAAGCTTACTCTGAATCCAGGTGTAACCACAATGTTGAACTTCTTTACAACGTCCAACGGTTTCCGTTCGACGCTGCCCGTGGTGTCGAACTTGACGGCGATGAACGTATGGGACGGCGTTTGCATGTGCTTCATCTACGCCTCTCTACTAGAATTCGTGTGCGTCAATTATGTGGGCAGAAAGCGCCCCCTCCACAACGTGGTGTACCGACCTGGAGAGAATCCGGTCACGCAGGTGAACAGTACATTCTCTTATCAGCTTTGTTCGTGTTTGACAATCTTTGCGTGTACTCAATGTTATCCCCCATAGCAACGCATCGTAGCGGACAATATGCACCCTGCAACAAGTTATTTACATCCTTTATTGGCTTAATGAATATTATTTGGTGATCGTGTTAATAAATAAATCATTTGCAATGTAAAAAAATTATAATAGCTACCATTAGACTTTTTTGCATAATAAATTTTATATGTAAATAATATGTACAAGAAAACCTATGTAAACGTACCGATACATTTTTATTCAAAATCCGGATATGTCCTGTCCTTTCGAATTGTTTTATTTTATAGAATAAATAAATAGGAACGTAAATGTTTATCGAGGCACTTGAAAAATGGTTATTTGCAATTGATTCACGAAGGAACTTAGTTTCAACTACTAAATGTTATTTACTCGTTTCCCGTGTCGATTTCCATGACAATTTTTTTTCATATATTTTAACTTCCTCCGTGAATGGCTCTTTTTTCTGTCTTTACTCTTTGCAATGTTTTCTTTAATATTTATGTACCATAAACAATTTAGCATGAGTTATAAATCCTACTTCTGTTATTGGTTTCCTTTCTACTTGCAGCATGCTTCTCCTACCTACATACGACCTATGAAATTATTGCACGTCATCCTTTTTTATTTCGTAACAGCGGGTAGGCCAGATACATTCATTTACAAGAACACTGATGTTTCACTTAATCGGGGATGTTTAAGACTATTTTGTGTGGCCATAGTTACCCTAACACGTCATCACACCCCCTCCTGTTTACGTGAATATTAATTTGCGACTAATTAAATTTAGAAAACATTGCAAAGATGATAATGGATATAAAGTGAATATAAAGAAAAATATGATCCTTCGGGAATCATTGTGATCCTCATGAGTATTTGTCTGGCCACAACAATCTAGTCTGTGTTCTCACCAGCACACAGTAGACCATTTGTCACGAGTGAACAAGTTGTCTGTATAATGTGTTCGCAGCGACTGCCCGCAGTCCTCAGCAGAATTGGCATTATACTGGCCAGCCCCTTGGTAAGAACATTCGCCATACTCATTGGCACAGTCCGAATGCGATTCTGTTATATTTCTTGTTTCACATCAAACATGTAAATACAATGTTGACAACAGTTTCAATGCAAAAAGCACAAAATAGTTAAAGTAAAGGCTACTCTTAGTAGTGAAATGAATGATATAGGTACATTGCATATTTTACATTATATGTACATACTTATTATTACATAGTTAAAGGTATTAAAATTTGACGTGTTTAAAAGTTGAGAAAATATCCCAAATGAAGTGTGTCATGTGCAATTATAAATAAACGAACACATTTGATACAAATTTCCAAAAACATCGCTTGACACAATACAATTATTAAACTGGTTATATTCTAGATCAAGTGCTAGTTTTAAGATTTTATCGCGGCAGGAAAGTAGTTTACAGTTAGATATAATTAGTTGAGTATACGTACATTTGTATCGGATTATGAAAAAAAAGTTACGAATTTTGAAAAAGGAATATAACAGAATATTAGAAACTTGTATGCAATCACCACTTCAACCGCACTACGGTTACGTTCAAGAATGCATGTATTTAGTATAAACATTAGATTAGTTGTTTTGTATAATATATTTTAGATCAGTAGCGTCGCTTTAAACACCTTTAATTTAATAATCGTAGTTGAGTTGTGTTGTTGCAACCACCAGCATTACTTTATTCCATTTTAGGGGCAAATGCACCTCCCAGACCGTTCTCCGAACTAATTGGTAATGTTATAAATAATGTTATAAATATTGTGAAAATTAAGATATTCAAAATGTAATGAAGCTATAATAAGGATTATGATTTATATATAATTTAATTCGTGGCAAGTATTCAAATTTTTATCCTTATTTTAGTTTATATTAAGCTACATTGGATCAAAGCAGGTAGGCAAAAGTTTATATCGGGAATTACCTAATACTTCGAGCACCGAAACTTCTTAATTTACTACGGTTATAGCAATTATAAATTAAAAAGTATGAAAGGCGCGTACAAACGAGGAGCGTAGTGCTAACAACAGAAATAACTGTAGCGATCGACGCCCGCCGACAACCACAGCTAAATAAATAGATACTATCGACAAACCCGTAAAAAGGAATGCTTTGAAGAAAAACCACGATTTCATTCGTACTCGAAATTCCTTAAGAAACGCCTTACTACTTTTGCTCCGCAATATTTAAAAGATTTGCTATCAAAACATATACGAGTAGGTATGTCATATAGATGGTGTTTGCTCCTTGACTGTTTCGCTGAATTGAAATAATGACAGTTCCATCGTATTAAAGTAACTGATGCCATGTCCAATGTGTTCCTCGTTTTTACGCCCCATTAACGACATTTTCAGTCGGAACTCTTATAATTATTTCGACTACTATATTATTAAGCTCCATTTCATGATATCTTTGGCATATTAATCTAGTATGTACCTACCTATTAAAATTAAAAATAATTCACTTACGTACATTTACACACAAAACATCTGTCGAGTATGTAACTGCCATGTAACAAAACTAACATTAACAAGCTAATGTATCTTACAAGAAATAGAAATTTTCAAGTAAATGTAACTTACTTTGAAACTTACAATTGGTAATAAAACGTTTACAATTTCTTGTTGGCTAAGTAGGTTACATACTGGTAGATATCTTTTGCATTTGTAATTATCGCTATTACAGAAGCCATGTAAGTAGCAGGTACTTATAAAATATAGATTTATACCTTTTATACGTACCTTATACCGTATAACTTTTTTAGGTACATATTCATATCCACAATCTCATATAACGAAATTAAATGCCAATCTTAGGATGGGCATTTCACAAGTCTTCAAAAAACAATAACACTCACATTACCTTGTTCACACTAAAAAAAAAATTTACAAATCAACCTTATTAGAAGTTAGAACAGGTATAAAACCATGATAAATCTGAAGATAAATGGAACCAAACTGTACTGTTGAATTAACAGTCATTTATTTAATTACAATATTATCATTATCAGTATAAAGGTAAGCAGTAATGCTTGTTGTATTGGCCATGTAAGTATTTGTAACATCTAACAGTATGCAGCTTGTATCGCCCTCGTTGAATCTACATGCCAGCTTCAGCCACATTAAATATGTGATTCATTATTTAGGAGGCGATGGCATTCCTTCATTGGGCTAAATCAGATACGCCTCAGCCGGAAACTAGTGGTGCTGTAAGTGATATCACTGAAACGCTCGACCCAACCATTCGCAACCACCCCATCATCTCAGATATGGTATCACGAAAAACTAACGCATAATTTTTATTTTAATGCATCTTCGGATCACTACAGCCTGTAAGTAGTCTTCTGTTATACCTCTTTAACTTTTCCTGATCTTATTTCATTTGTGTAATAATTACAAATTTCAAGCCAATCAGCTTTTGGCTCATCAACGTAGCTGTACATCAACATTAGTAGTCAGATTGTTTGAAGCGCCTTTTAACCTTTGAATAATGTCTATTTCAAAATAATATTTATCATTTATTTATAATGCCTGCAGGGCGATAAAAAACGAGAATCAACTGGTGCGGCCGATTTAGTGACGTGTACGGCGTGCACGGGGGCTCCCGGTTCTTGCACTCATACCGCGAACAACGGTGGCGTGTCTGAGGTCGGTTTCTCTATTTACTATCAACTATCAAAACTTATTTTATTTTTATGCTTTTCAATTTTCATATTTTTTAAGCTTTTCTCATCTCCACATAATTTTATAAGTGATATGATATCGAAAAATATTGTAGGTAAATCAATTTCCATAGTTTGAACACTCATTAGTGAAAGTAGAACGAGTACTGTTAATCACGGCAGAGAAGTATTTTTGGTTCGCCGTCATCATTTATTTGCAAAATAATTTCTTTCAGCCATGTTTCGTCCAGGTTCGTAAAAAGGAGCCGCCGCACCCAATCCGCGTGGCGAAGACGATAGACGTGATCGCCCGCATCACTTTCCCCACTGCCTACGCCGTCTTTCTTATCTTCTTCTTCATCCACTACAAGGCCTTCTCTTAATGCTGTCTCTACTATTTATGATATGTAGCTTACGGAAGCTTCGTGTATATGGACAATGATAATATCCTTATATTTTGTAACTCCTATATTGTCACAGCATATAAGGCCAAGCTATTCACGATACCTAACGAGATATTTTTGATGATATTAATTAAGAAATTGTGATCGTACTCATAGAATTTGTTTTAAGTCAATATATAGATATTAGGGGAAATTAAAATGCAAAGAGACTCAGCTTTCAAGTGTTATGCGACTTTGATAATAGAGCAATAAATGTGTGTGAATTTTCTAAAGGTTTTGAAATAGTTTCGGAACATTGTTAAAAGACCGACGTCGGTATCTCGAAGATTGAAAAAAATCTTATGATAGGATAAAGAGGGATCAATAAAGTAACAGCAAGAATATTTTCTATACGTTGGCACGGCAACGTGGTATTGTGAAGAATAAGCGATGTGCCAGAAGTCTCAGCCTTGGTTATGATTGAAAGTGTTCTCAACGTCCTTGTCATACAGAAACCTATTTCAAACCTAAAGACAGTCCAATTGTATTTTTTAAAGTTGTGTTACAATTATATTAGTAAGATAGCTAAAGTTATGAATTTTATAAACGAAAGTACGTAGTAGAAAAAACACTATAGCACTAGTTTATTCATTTACACCCACGTCTGTTGTGATAAATTTTAAGTTTAAATTACGTTAGTCAAATGGTGCGTTATATTGTGTTGTATAAAATGTTACGTTACATTATTTACCACTAGGTAACGTTATCTGAAGCTCAAGTCTATAGTACTTATATTATGTAAAGTCTGAGGTGTGTCTAATGTATTTTGATGTACTTACTCTCGTTGTGCGAGATCACACAATCTTTTCTTAAGCTTGTACTTGTAGAGGAAGACATGCCTTATGTAAATCATAGCACATTACAAGCTTCATAGAACAAGCTTGAAATATAGTAAAGATAAGTATATATGTACGTAAAATAGGTTAAATATGTCACGAAATTGCATTGTGTTGATAGAACGTGTGACACTGTGTATTTACATATTACGAGGTTTGCATTATCCTTCATAATAATTGTAGTATACTTGGCTGTAACTCATAGTATTTCCAGTATAATATACACCGCGATGTTCCAGATTGGATTTGTAGAGTGATCGTTAGAGAATGCATATGTATGGGATAAGGCTAGCCGGCCGATGCTTTGGACAAGGTTTAGCCTCCTTGCGATTTCTAGAATCATGGTAACTGTCTAACGTGCCCTCTTATTAAAGGTCGACATATTAACGTCCGATTTATTTAGTTAGTTATAATAGTAATGATCGTGGAGATTACAAAAGACAAAAATTTTTATATAATTTGTTATGAACGTTTTGAAAAATAATATGTGGGAAAACTAATAAAGATGTAAGCGGATAATGGGCTACTTATACGTTTTATTTTTTTTTATTAGCTTCCATTGTCATAACCCATGTTGTTAGGTTGTTATTCAAGTGAAATGTGTATGTATGTATATTAAGGAATTTTACGTTACTCTCACGCAGATTTTATAAAATTGGCATAACTACACAGATCTAGTACATTGTGCCAAAACATATGGCTTCTTGTCAAAAATATCAATGCTTATGACAATTTTTTCCAAAAGCAATCAGTAATGTACCTACCTTTTTAAATATCGAACGAATAAATAGAATAACCTAAAATATTTAAGAATTTATGATACTGTTTAACATATTAATTTCTATTTTGTGTCTAATTATTCCGTTACCTATCGTTAGTTAGATGTGACATGTTCAATTTAATTGTCATCGACGTTAATGCCTTTGCTTGTCAAAAAGCGGACCAAGGAGTCAACTTTTTTGAAAATATAGATTTTATATCCGACATATTTTTTAACGGTACCTGTTAAGAAAAGAAGTTTTGGCTGTGCTTTTAAAATTATTATATATAGTATATTATCATGAACCCATTTATTACGCGAAGAGTAACATCTACTTGCTTAATATTGATCCTATCTTTTGTGGCATTCCATGAAAAAGTATGTAGTTCTTGTAATATTAAAAATACCTATATGCAACTTACCGAATCGATGGCAATGTAAACATATATACCTTATAAATAAATTACTTAGATACCTACTAACAAAGCAGAGGTTCTGAGAATCTACTAAAAAGTAAATTGTAGCTCTGGCAGTTCACACGTTTAAAAAAGTCGATGAATAGCCGTTAATACTCTAAATATTAAAACTAAATCCCTCCGATTTCTTTCGATTTACATTGCAAATTCCATTACATTTTAAAGAAAGTATAAGCAGTCTCTCAACGAGTAAAGGCAATAAAACTAATGTCACATGCTTAGAAACCCAAAGTTCAAATCCAGTTTTAAAAACCTATTGCGCATAAAATTATTTTAAGCTTTCTTATAAATAATCGATGTGGAATTATTTTTTACGGACAAGTACATCCAAATTATTGTATACGTTTCAAATTGTGTTAACGTGTGTTATTACGAAAGGCTTGAGTATGTACCTAATTGGTCATTTTGACAAAGATAAACTTAATATAATCCCCCCTTTAATATATTCCCCACAACCGTCCTTATTCTTGTCGACATTCGATATTTCCAGTCGAATGTGGACACGTTTTTTCATATATTTAAGAAATGTTGTAAAATAAAGTTGTTCAAATTTTCTCTTACTTTTCAGCTCCAGGTATCAGAACAATGTCATACTATTCTCTCTTTGTGTAGATTATACAATACCTATGTATAATATGTATATTTATAATATGTACAGAAGCATTATGTACTTGCTGCAGGCACGGTTATGAGTTAATGAATATGCACAAATGATGTGCTTATTTAATGATAATGCAATTGCAAGAGATCCCTGAAATGAAATTTTTGTTCAACATTGTAATTTATATGACAGGCCTAACATGTATCAGCGACAAAAACCATAGATGCCTAAATGAGCACATCAAAAATGACGAACATATAAATTTATAAACTGTTATTAGATATCAATTGTTGAAAATCTATTGTTTATTGAATTCTATGAATTAATATAACCATTCCTTTTGAAAAATAAAATTATATATGTATATTAATATGAATAAAGAAGTGATACTAATTTAATTCTTGTCGTGGTGTTTTCTAGTACCTAAAATATAAGATAAAATAACATATCATTCGCTTTATAAGAGTCCTAATTATATTATTGACTTCGTTATATAGTTACTTAAAAATCTTTACACAGTGCTTGTTATAACTATTGTTTGTATCTAAAATGTAAAGTATTTATAGATATATACTATATTCTTCTAAATATGTAATAACTTGACTCAAATCTATCGATCGATATACCTACTCGTGTAGTTATAACTATTTCATTTTCATCCTAAGGCGAAATTAAAATAAATTACCCGCTTTGTGTACGTAAAGTAATCATTATTTATAACAATCATTTCCTATATTATTGCAGTAAAGAGCAGAAGCCTTACATTATGTCTAACGAGTGGTGATATAATATTATAGTTTTGCTAAACCTACTAAGTTATTAATACATAAAACCTCCATGGATATATCGTTAGGAGATACTAAGATCATACACCTTACATGTAATAATATTATATCGCGGTGATTAGGTCCTGACAAGTTAATTTTAAGCGCTGTTCTTCTTTCTACTTGCAATTCATATTATGTGGGCACTGGTCAAGTATAAGAATAGAGTTTATCAAAGTTTCAACTGCGCCTTTCTGCTTGGACATCTGTACTGAAAGGTTGTGAAAGTCTTAAGGTCTTTTCAAATAGTTTGCTTTCGTCTCCGGGATGGTCCATTTAAAGGGATCTTTGGTAATGTAGGCAGGAGAAAAGTATTCAGTTCGACCTTCATGCATATTTGTCACGAATATGAATCGATTGGGAGCGGCCACTTTAGAATGACGGGTAGAATGAATGAATGCTTAGAATGCTCTTTAGCTAATTCTTACGAAATATCATACTTATCATTTCATAAATAATATTATGACATTGTTGTTTAGGTACCTATTGTAATATAATACAAAATAATATACGAACTTTTATTTTTTTGTACTCTATTAATTCATTGTTCATTTCTTTATACTTCTGATACATAAATAGTAAAATTATATATTATGTATTTATGTACCTATATACGATTGATACGATCAATTCGACACTTGAATACAATCATATAAAAATATAAGAAACAGAAAATTAAGTTCTATCAATGCATTTGAGTATGTATTAAATATGAATTTTAAAGAAATTTTTTGAAAACCTACCGTAATTTATTCTCTAAGTTTGCGGCTAAATTATTTGCCTGTATTAAGTAGGTATATTGAAATTAATTATAAATATGAAAATTATTTTATAGTTTTATTTTCATAAGAAACTTTTATCAGCTTACTCATCTTCATTAATCCTTTTAAAGTAATCATACTATTATAATAATGAACAATGTTACAAGAATTAACTTGAAAACCTTAAAGCGTAAAAAGGCTTCGCGTAATGAGAATATTCGCGAGTGAATACGCTCTTTAAATATTTACTTTAATGAGTAAATAATAGATTAGATAAATAAAAAGGATAGGATTAAATTGTACAATGTTACAAAATTAAAAAGTTTGTTCAAATATTTGAGCAGATTATTATCTACGCACATTTGCCAGATCGTAAATTTAGTATTAATATGGTTTAATAAAAGAATATTATTAATCTATTCATTTCGACTGTTTCGTTGGTCGAGCGGCTGCAAGCGCGACTGCCGATCGGGAGGTCCTGGGATCAAATCCCGGGTCGGTTGCTATTGAATTTCTAGTTTAGAATTTCTAGTAGTGACTTGGAGTCTGGAATTGTGCCCGGTATATGGCTATAGGCTCACCACGTCTATTCCTTGAGACTTAAACGTAACTGGTGAAACGTGGGAGTGTACTATACTCCTCTGCCTATCTCTTCGGGGGTCACAGGCGTAATGTAACATCCCGCCATAATAGGTAGCAGGCGTAATGTTACGTTTAATATTTAGTCTACTAGTATGACTTCGAAACGAAATGTGTAATGAATATGATATAATTGTACAACATACTATATTTCAATGTTAAGGATCTCGTCATAATTATATTATTCGTTTCTGTTAGGTAATATCGTATTGTACGCACAATGGTATGAATTGCTTCAATTCTTTGAACTTCTGAACGAAAAAAATTTTTTCCGCTTATTTCATGGATGGTTCAAGATTTAATAATAAGGTGGTAGATTGCGTACGTAATCAATAGGTAAGTACTAAATAATAATATAAATAAGACGCACGAAAAGACGTTAGTGAGATAAATAAATTGTTCAAACATTTTAACATTATTAAGGTATATAGTTAAATAATAATAATAATAATAATAATAATATTATTATTTAAGTATATTATTATTATTATATAGTTAAATAATTACGAACGTATTATTTTACGTTTTCGTGCCTTATTGATTTGATTTAATCTACGTATATTATTTATTCCCGTTTATGAACTTTGTTACTCCCTTATTTTACGAACCACTTACAAAAATATTTAACTACATTGTAAAATGTTTAAATATCGTGACTTGCTTAATTGACAAGTTCAAACACAGTTATCTGTACTGTAATACTTTTACAGTACAAATAAATGTTTCGTAACTCCCCATTTTTACTACCTAACGCAGTTAAATGTAGTCCTCCGTAATAGTAAAAAATACCAGAATTTTCGTAATTTTCTCATAAATTAAATCTGGTAAGTTAAATACCTAGAACGTTAACAATCAATTAATATGCCTGGTAAACAACCTGCTTTAGAACATACAAAAAAGTCATACATAACTTATACATCACTATAGAAACGTATAATAAACGGACTTAAATAATTATTCTATACTGCCATAGTTTTATTATAAATGGAGATAGAATGGCAAAATCGTGTTTGCTTATATATATATTAGGGATTTTTTTGACCAATTCTGTATAATCTGTTTGAAATTTGACCAATTCTGTATATTCGTATATAATAAGTACATATAGTATAATTTCATTAACCGCTCATAACCCTTCTTGACACGTCTATATTGCTATTTTTATTAAATAAATGTTGTAGTTAAAAAGGCTTTGTCAGGTATATTTCATGGGTGTTTATAAAAATTTGAAGTACGTTGAATAAAAAAAATTCAAAAGTGCATTGTTATCATAAAATATTTTCACGAGTAAATAGATATTGAAAAATCTTTATTATATTCATACATTAAAAATAAACTTCCGCTATATTGAAATGTAGTCATAAAATATAATAAATAAATCAAAACCAGGAATATTATACCAATGTTACCGAACGTTTGTGAATTATATAAATATGTAAGTGAAAATACCCGGCAACAATTCATGCTTTCGACAGAATCATAGAGAGTCGCTGCAATTTAACAAACGTGCTTCTGTTAATTTCAATTGTTACAAGAAAAGATCAATATTATTATGCCATGTTGTTTTTAATTTACAAAGTGCTTAAATGAATTTTCAGAGTACTTTAGACATAAATAAATTACTTATTTTATTTGCATTATTATTTGTATGATAGTCATATATAAATATATTAAATATGTCACAAGAGTGGCTTATAAGGTATTAAGTTATTACCGGCTTTAAATGAATAGATATAATAAAAATACTTATTAATCGGTAGTCATGGTTGCATATTGTTATAAAATGCTGAAAATGCTTTTCAATGCATACAGCCTTTCGTAAGTGATTACAATATGTTAGTTTTCTTGTTCATAAGCTTGAAAGAAAGAAATGTTAAGTGAAAACATGGATGGGATTTGGTCTAAGTATTCCACCTTAATAATATATTTACAATTTTTTTTTTATTAAATTAACTGACGTCCTTATAATTATAATATGTATATTAAATAATGTACTACACTTAATTAGAATTTGCAGTTTGTCAAAGTGCTTTTTCGTTTTGATAATCAATTCTTAAAATTATTATGTGCCTGTTTAAAATTATCCTACTTTTGTTATTAATATTGTTAATAATAAATATCCAAATGTTTCAAATATCCAAGACATTGTAAATTTGTATTCGTGCAATGTTATGGAAATGAAATGTAATTTTTTTATTAAACTGACATTTTAATCACCATCGTGATTTTATGAAAGTGAAGCTGAAAAGTAATAGCAAAAGCGAATCTATTAAAACATATATTTCATCAATGAGGTTAATTGTTACAACCGAATAAAGTTTAATTAGCTTGTCATAAGTTAGCATTCGGACTGAATAGGAAAAAAAATTTAACCGCTTATTGTAATGATAAACATTTTATGTATAACATCCGAACCTTTGTAAATAAGAGTTGCAGTGCTGATTTACCATCGCACAATAAGTTATTGTAAATAATTTTAATGTTATATGTATGAACTATAATTTTCATCAAATAAAACACAAATTGTAAGACATGTAGTTGATTTATTTCTAAAATTTAAAGTGATCCTTCAAGTTCTTTCGCAAACTTTTCCATACGAAATAATTTTACTATTTAAGTAAATAAAAAATATATATATTTTACAAACATGAAATATTACATAAAGATTTACAATTAAATAAAGTTACGAATATGTGAATAATTCTCACATAGACTACGGCATGATGTTTAATTGGTTCATCGTCATCATCATCATTATCAGCCTACTCCCGTACACTGCTGGACATAGTCACGCCACTGAGCGCGATCTTCAGCTGTTCGCATGCAACCACTGCCAGTTTAATTGGTTAGTGATCAAAAGTTGCGCGAAAACCAATCATGAGGAATTTTAAGATGTCGGGAGCAATTGAAAGGAAAGGTGGGGCAAAACAATGAGGCTAGGGCTAGACAATTACTTGAAATGAAAGATTCAAAATAGCTGCAATGACACTTTTATCACTATCTAGAAAGTTCCTCGTCCTTTTTTAAATTCCGCCTATTTACTTTTATAGTCATAAGATTTATTTTAATTTTTAATTTAAATTTATAATTGCTTAATTTTATGTATTTAACTTTTTCAGTACTCGTATTAATTATTATTAGAAAAAAGGGTGAGAAAAAACTAGCAGCCAATTAAAATCATTCAAAAGGGTGAGAAAATAACAAAAGAGGAATATGTGTTAGTTTTTAATTGTTAATTAATTCAATTGAAGAGTGAAAAGTGTTTCAAGAACTAAACGTATTATTAAAAATAAAGTCTAAGACAATACATTTCTGATAGGAAATAAAATGATGTTCAGTTAATTTATAATGCTAGAATCCAAGCAATGTTTTACTCTTAAATTTCTCCAAATACTAATAAACGAAAACGAAATCAACAATCTATTAACGATTAATCGTTAAAAAACGTATTTTAATGGTTTATTTGTCGAAATTTTCTACGAATTCCATGTAATTAACATGAGGATGAATATAGCAGATACGAATATTCTAATAATGTTAATGTTGCATGTTAATAAGGTTCGTAGACTGTCACTGGAAATGATGAACTCCTGTACACCTAGTACCTTGATTTTTTTTTTTTGTTAACCTCTAACTTTACAGTGATGCCCTTACAGAAAATGATGTCGCACACACACACACACACACACACATTCTACCCTGCACTATAAACTAGACAATTCACTGAATTGCCAATGTCAAACTGTTTGGCGTTCATTGAACTACGTTGCCTTGTAACCGAATCCAAAATATAATACAAACAAAAAACGAAGGGAATGTTAAATTTTAACAGAAATGATATTTTTTAATGTGTGGTCTGTATTGCACTGGTATCTGAGACCTTTTATCAAATGGTTTTTAAGGAAAACTACTAGATTGTGTGAATTACAACGAATTTGCTATGGAGACAAGGTCGGTGCTCAAAGGACTACAAATGTTGAGAATTCTTTAATGTTATCACGCACACGAGATGTTCAAGAAGTCGTTTCTTACTTGGATTCAGTGGTATTGGAACATAGATTTGTTCCCAATAATTTTCGCGATGTATTAGACCCATCTATAGCTATCATTGTTAGAGTGAAGAAGATAAATGCTAAACTGCATGAACCGTTTCTGAGATCGATTCGCCGATGTTTGGAACAAATTTGGAGCTATAGGCAATTAATGAGTGAAGTTGAAGAAATGCGTAAAACCCAGTTCGATAGCAACAATTGTGAACACGAAAATAAGTTGTTAAGACTTTGGTCTTTACTTGTACCAAATGAAGCATTAGAAGCTCGAGTTACCAAGCAATGGCAAGACATAGGTTTTCAGGTACTTTTTTACTATTAAATTTAAATTATTTTATTTTTTATTTTCAGGTACTATAATTTATCTAATAAGATAACCATTATTATATTTTCGTGTTAGAGCCCTGATAGAGTCATAGTAAACATTGACAAACAAAATAAAATATATTATAAATAAAAACCACATTTCACGAAATTGTATCACTCTGGATAAACCATATTTCACAAAGACATATCACTGTGGTGTGGACAGTCGGAAGTACTGGTCAACTTAACCTCTCATGCTTAAAACTATGAAACCTCTTGACTAATATGTAAAAATTATTAAGTAGAAAGTCTAAGTAATTAGTAAAGTTATTTGTACTGGTTGCCCTTCCAAATGTTAAATGGACTGGATCTATTTAACTCAAGTGAATGAAGTGTTATTTTGTTAAAGAATGTGTTATGTTAGAAATGTGCGTTTTAGTATTCCTATTACCTCTCAGCATATTGTGCTCTTTCAGACATGATATCTAATGAAAAATGCCATAATGTTTTAAATCAATCTACAGTCAATTTATTTACAGTCAAATCTAATTTATAGAGGATATTCATTAAAAGCAAAATATTTTCCTGATTGCAATGTCTTGAAATCCTCTTTTTAATAAAATTGGCACTTGTTACACTATATTTATGTATATTTTTTTTTATTTACAGGGTGACGATCCGAAAACTGATTTTCGTGGCATGGGACTCCTCGGATTAGAAAACCTCTTGTTCTTTGCGAGGGAATATCCACAAGCATCAAGTCATGTTCTCAGTCATTCTAAACACCCTAAGTATGGATATACTTTTGCAATAGTAGGCATTAATTTAACCTCCATGGCATACTATCTATTAAAGGATGGTTCTGCAAAAACCTACATGTTTAACGCTAAACATTACTTACCTGATATTACATTATTTCATAGGTTTTATTGTTATCTGTTCTATGAGTTTGACAAGATGTGGATAGAATCTAAACCTCAGAATATCATGGAATTCTCGATGATATTTAAGAGGTTTGAGAATTCTGTTAGGACAGAGCTAGCTGACCCTGCTTCAGTGTTTAGAATAAATATTGAAGTAGACACAATATAAAAGTGTTACTAGTCAATGATTTTAGGTAAATTTATGCAAGTTGCTTCACTGAGTAACTGTGGTGCTCGATGTTCACGGATCTCCACTATATAATCACAGGTATCTGCTTAATTCTCAGTTTTTATGTTATTACTGTTTATGTTAATATTTTACTTTAGTTTGTAAATTATTTATATTTTTATGACTAACATCAGATATGACCTTGTGCAATTGAGTACAGAATAATATGACCATACTGTTATATTATATTTCCGAGCTTATCCCTGTTGGTTTTCATATATAAATACTTTGTAAAATCTTCATAATTTAAAAAAGCTTATGACACTTAGTAAGTTTCACCTGGACCAGCTTAACAAATATAAGTACTCTATTTATAAATGGATATTTTACTTGATTTAGTGTTTTTTTTATATGTAGTTGATGGTATTATCAAAGGAATTGATATAAAAATTTAAACAGTAAAAAATCCATAAAGCTTTTTATTATCATCAATATTTATAAAAACCATGTTATGAAATCACTGCATTTACAAGCTTACCTATTTTAAATAAAAAATATACTTGAACATTTGTTTTTCTTTGCAACATTATTACTCTATTACTAATTGCCTACAAATATACTCTATAGTTCAAATTCAGTTATAGATTAGTTGATAAATCTGTTATATAGGAAAGTTAAAAAAAATAATACAAAAAATATCTAACAGGAATCCTAGATCAAAGTTACTCTAATGAAGTAAAAATTATTGTGCCTTGTTAGTTTAGTAATAAAACAGGTTTAATAACATAATTACACATGGTTGACATTGTTTTGTGTTATAAAAAAAAACAAGAAATGCAGCTAATTGTTAACTCAGTAAAAAGATCCAGAGTACCATAAAAAACTAACAATTTTGCCACAATTTTTGTAAGTCTGTCACTGGCATTTGCAGCTAAAATTTAGTAAATGCTCTTGCTTTTATTTCAAATAATTAAAATATCATGAGTAGATAATTACAAAAAATAAACCAAACTCTTCAAACGTAACAACACATTTACTTACTGGCAAACATTATGTTTTATGAGCAGCAATTAATTTTTTTTTTTAAATCTTTTCATAAAAATTTACGAGAAGATATTATAACCTACTGAAATGGAATGTGTGTCAGACTTAAAATCGTGAAAATGTACATGAGTATAAATGCAAACTTTACATAAACATTTTATAATATACCTAACTCTGTTTTGAGCTAGTGAACAAAATATACATGATTTTTGTCTTTAACATTTATGTGTATATCATAAAATACATATTATATTAAAAATAATGCATACCTAATAATTATAAGAACAAACACAATATTAAGGACGGATCTATAAATATTTTTTTATTACAGTGTTTATGTACGATTGAATCAATTTCCCAGTGAATCAGGCAAAATACTAAGCAGCATTGTGCAATGGTTACATATTGCTCGATTTTCAGACCTTTGTCCAACAAGTTGTGTCTTCTACAGAAAAAATTCAAGGGCTCGCACATGATGAAAATGGTACAGAAAATGATTATTTTCTTATATAAAGTAATAGCAGGGAAAACTTTTGAATAAGTAATTAGGCCAGTCCTCATTAAAATAAAAATAATAATAATCGACCCATTTGTCATTCCACTGTTGGAATATGGGTCTCCTCTCATATTGAGAGGGTTAA
>DWME01000763.1:0-29861 GCA_018244795.1 Parelbella ahira ahira
ACGTGATTAGAACACGTAGGTACGTAATTTTTTATATCAGACACATTTATATCCGAAATCTATTTCATCATAGGTCACCACAGATGGAGCTATAATATACACTAGCGGAAAAATTAATGATCATAAAAGATTCGAAATTTAAAAAAAAAATTCGAATGGCTGTATCTTAACAAAAACGGTCATATCGGAGCTGTATATAACAATAACTGAATACTTGAAGTGTCTAGTTTTTAGATCTAGAGCGAATCTAATACAGCGAAGAAATGTTTTCCAAATTTTTTATTTTGTTTTTAATCCACGAATCATGTAAATTATTTATTCTGACGTAACCACGGTATGAACTGAATAAACTGTTTATTCAACTTTAATATACTGTTTAGTAAAACTTGATACGACCATCTCTCGCTGAAATATCAGACATTAAATAGAAAAGGACCATTTTGTCTTTTAATCAGCAGCCAACGACCGCACAGAAAATTAAAGGTGGGTATTAAGAACTTAAATGAATGATCTACCAAGATTGGGCACAATTTGTCGAAAAAATGCTTTTTCTCCATGTTTTATATTCATTTAAAAAATCAAGAAAATAAACGGTTTTTGGAGGAAGTTTTAAGAAATTAAAGCGCTGAATTTTTAGATATCGGGAAAGCTATTAATGTTAAGTGTGTCTTTTACTGTTCACTATATCGACAAAAACCCGAACTCTCTTGCAAAATCTCTATCCAGATTGGAACCTCTAATATAGACGAACGACGGAGATATTAAAAATATTAAGAAACCTAACTGAAGCTGGTCTCCCTTTCATGACCTAAAGGGGTTATTGTGTGGTGTTAACTTCTTTCTAAAAACATCTAACCAAAAAACTTATAATAAGCTATGCACATATTATATATTAATGATAACTAAATCAGTGTTTCAATTTTTATTTCACTGATGAATTTTACATTGAATAGTTAGCCCTTTAGTTAGCCCTTATTTAAAAAATGTTTCATTAAAATTTGAACCAACTAGACAAAACTTATAATGAGCAGAATTTCAAGCACGATTTGTGTGTCCTTTTATTTTTATTTTTCTTTTGGAAATGTGATTGCAGCTCTTATATTATAAGATACATCATATTACAACCTTCTGCTAACAAAGTCAGTCAATTATATATATCTTTCACCTATTATATCGTAAGAAGCCTTTAATGCTTGAAAATCCAGATTAACACACGCACGCACGTACGAATGCATGCACGTATGCTAGCACACACACGAACACACACCGACATTCACACAGCCACACACATTTCAGTAAAAATAACTGGACAAAATAAAGTACTGGTACGGAAAGACACATTATTATATACTGGATTCACAAAAGTCCGTAATTTACTTTTACACAAAACATCTCTTTTCGTTCGTTCGTAATGTTGCCATGTAAAAGTACTGATCGTACTTCTAATCAGCCTGGAACATTCAATCAGCCTACATGTCAGTCACTATCAGAACTGAAATCCATTTGCAATTACTATTGGACTCGACGGAAGTAGCATTGTATACAGGCAGATAATTTGTTGCACTACTTTTTTCAATTGAATATGTTATTTTTTTCACTATGTCAAACATGCGACATCTCGCATTGAATAACTTTACTATGTTTTTTTCATTTAATTTCTTATCGAGCGTGAGATTTCCTGTTATTTCGAGGAAGTCCGAACTCAACAACTTGTACGTACATGTCTCGTTATGTCATGGTTTTATTTTCATATCATAATATTTCGCACTGATGATAGCGGTGCTACTTGAGGCTTGAATACTTAAAAATTAATATTAAAATTGTTTTTATTACTATGTTGATAATTATCACAAAGCTTAGGTATAAATTTCATATATAACGCTAATCACATTAAAAGTGAAATTAATAATTAATTTATAGTGCTATAAAATTGTTCCAGCAATTATGAGTACATACATTTATCGAGAACAATAACGCAAATAATAATAAACGAGGCTAAGGATATTCCAATCAGGTTTTAACGAAGATCCTCACGAGAGGCCTGATTAATTAATTACCTCCCCACAAATCATACAGATTATCTGCGCATTGACGAAAGCTTACCGAAGCAGCTTATTCTGCTAATCAGATGAGGGTAATTGACCTTTAATAAATATGAACGACTCAGTAACTCTGCTGTTGTATTAATCCTATTGTTTCAGAGCTTTGACAGCAGGAAGTTATATTTATTCCAGTTAAAAAGTTTGAAATAAACATTTCCCAAACTCAAATGAATGTAGTTCATGTCATTGATAGCGTTGAGAAACCTTCAAGGTATTATGTACTTATCCTATCCATTAGGTAAAAATGAAATACTCGTCTATTCGAAAATTGAGGCACTTTATAGCCTCAACTACTTATACAGAATTAAAGCATTATTTGGAAGAATTGTTTTGGCATAAATAATTTTTCTATTTCATGTATCATTTACACTTTTGTAAAAATGTTACGTTGTAATAAAAAAGGTTACGTTAAACATAATATGTTTAACCTAACATTTTTATTATGTAGCTACGTATTATGTGAGTTTATATTGAATACACACCTGTAAATTTCTGTTTTCGAAAATATACTAGATATTATCCTGTAATCTTACGTGTTATAATTTTAAAATATATAGAATTTATAATCATTGCACGGGTGTAAAAACAATTGTAAATGTGGTTCTGGAACAAAATTTTTGCATCAATCAATATAACAAAACAACCTATTTTGTGCCCCAAAATATTGTAAAAGACATCGAAACGGACACAAATAGATCGGTCACAGATTTTATGATTAAAGGTTCCTTGACCACTAGATACATAATTTTGATTATTAGGGTAAGTACAGACTGGAATTGGAACAATAAAATTGTACAGAAATTGAATGGAACAACGAAAGAACATGTATTTCAATATGTTAATTTTTATTATGTTTAATTTGTTTTTAAATCAGAAAGGCAGATATCGATGTAAGTTAGGGAAAATATCGCGAGTAAACGTTAAAGAGATGGCGTAGAGTTCTCCATTGTCTGTGTAATGGGTATCAAACCTACCAATTCACATTTAGCCAGCACTTTTCACTAAAATAAAAGACCAATGTCCAACTGTGGAACGATAAAAATCATTATGGCTAGAGCCTTATATGCAAGGCACATATTTTCATGCAAATATATAACAAATATGACGAAGTGATAATGATGCTCAATTTTCTCTACGGACATTGTAACGGACTTATTGTGACAATATAATAATATAGTAAAAATCACAAAAATGCATCATATTAACTAAATAGTATTTTAAAATAATACAAATAGTTTGCTTAAGTAATTTCCACCGTTGCATACATTCACATTTTCATATGAAATCGAGATTCGACACAAGATATAGTATTTACAGACAAATACATGTATGTACATGTCAAAAAGCGATCAATTAATTAGTCTTATTATTAATAAAATAATGGAAGGACAAAAATGGAATATGTAATTGTTTATCAAATTAAAAATTATTTGTTAATGATAGTAACAACAGGCATACCATTAATGAACGATGTAATAACCTAGTTCCTTTAAAAGTTGATTGCTGAGAGCCGCGCAATGAGATATTTTTAATTTGTTGCTATGAGTTGGCAAATTAGCAACATGTCGAAAAGTAGAGCAAGCAGATGAAGGGATGACTCTGTGAAAATATTAGTTAACATTGATTACGGTGTACGGTAATTATGTAATCACCTTAATTAAGATGTCGGTATAATATGTAATTTTATGGATAAATTAATGATGATGTATTAATTAACGCAAAATGTAAGTAAACGAGTTTCTAGGTTATAATGCTCGTAGCGTAATAGAAAAGTCTTCATACAAAATTAGACGAGATTTGAACATAGCTCGCAGTTATTGTCACATTAACTAAGATAATTAACATAGACATAACTTACTTAGTACTATGTACTTGGTTTTAATTTTTTGATATAAAAATTATTTGGGTCAGAGTTAGAGTCTTTTGGGAAGGGTGAATATAAAAAAACGCATGTAAGGTCTGAAGGAATAGATATACGAGGCATTGGGTATTCTCTGCCTAGCCTGTAAGGGGCTAAATGTGATAATGTAATAAAAATAGTAAAAGGACACAGTACCATAATCATGGAAAATACAATGTTATGGACTAACATAGCATGAAGTCAATTACTGATATTATGGAAAATTGTACTGTTAGTAGAAGTAATTACTACATTATTTTATGTTACATAAGTTTAGCAATTTTTTTTATTTTAAGAGATGGTGTGGTGGCACTCATCAGAGGAGGCTTACATTGAGCAGTAAACTTCGACAGGCATAAAATGATAGTGATGCAATTTTAAAAAATAGTACAATTTTGTGACACAATGTTTTTTTTTATTAAATTTCTCTTATACATTTTTATTTATTATTAGAGATTGCAACAGATCCATTAAGATAATCACCATAGTTATAAAAATATAATGCAGTTTAAAATTTAGCTATGTAAATAGTGAAAATTGTCTTTATTAATTGTGAACGTAACTATTTTATTGTAACTGATCATTAGATTTTGCTCCTTTAGTAATGTGTATATTTATAAATAAATAAATAAATGGATAATACATTCTTTATTTAGAGCACTTTTTTTAGACTACTAGCATTGGATGTTTGGTTATTGTAGTTATTGTGGAAAATTATAAAATGTCAATAAACGTTTTATTTAAAAAATAGAAATTAAGAATCTTGAACCAATTTCATTAAGCAAACGAACATATTTACTCACGTGTATGGGTTCAACTTGGCTCTGACTGGTGCTGCAGAAGCTTGTTTCGCTGCCGTTCTGTCCCTCACCGCTACCTGCTTCCAGTGGTTTTAAACTCATTTCCTCCTCTCTGTTTTGCCGGGTCCTCTTACGAGACATCATAACATGGCACCTCAGTACAAATTAGTTACAACTTAATAGTTATCAAGGCACTCAATTTTTACCGACTAGTATTCAGATCTGTCCAACGGTTCCCTCACTTGACGATGCAGATTTACAGCCAAAACTTTGTTTCATAACCTATTTGAATGTGAATGCAGCGCTGTCAAGTAACTATTGTAGTGCGCAAGCAATTTAAACGAGTTTCAAATTTTTTTACAGGTTTTTAAATAAACAAAAACTTCCAAATAAAAATGGAATAATAAGAAAAGACAGATGATGTTATAGTAACATTTTTTATGTATAAAACAATAAGAAAACAGTTGATTTAACTAAGTTCGAACGAATCAGAACATAAGAATATCGGACTCGAAACTCGACGATGGCTCGAAATGACTCAAACTGTCAAAATACAGGGTTACCGCTTTATGTCTGCAAATGACGTAAAGTATCTAACACAGAAAAACAAATGGGCCTGGCTAGTTATTTTTCTAAGTTGAATTATCAAACTATTATATACTTACGTAATAGATTATTACGTCGTGAATAAATTTTTTGCACCCTTCCATTATATCGCAACTAATTTGGTATTCGCAATTAATTAGGTATATATCGTTACTTCGCGTTTATCAATCCAATTTTGAAGTGCACGCAAATGCGAATGCAGAAAAAGTAATATATTCAGTGAAAGGCCTTCCTATAGAAAAATCATACTTATAAGCAGAATTTATCTAAAATAGAATGTACTGGAATCTATATTGTATGCATTAACATAAACACTATTAGTAGCAACGTCTCAACTTACTAAGGACGAAATTACCCTTAGCAATATGGACTATCTGAACTTACCTTTCACGGTCATTGTTTTATTATATTTGACACGTGATTTTAGAGAAATTTATAACTCCTGACATACAGTATGCAAACATGGCATAAAAGCAGTTAAGACTTATATAAGTCCAATAAAGTGGGGCAAAGCTGTAGACCCGAATGTCCACTTAGGGTCATTAGTTTCTAATTATCCCACATCAATTTAACTTCTGAATTGATGTGGGGTGTCTCAATATGCTATTCAACTATGTGCCTTTAGACTATATGGATCTGCAGCTCCATCCAATCATTAAAATAGGAACTCTTACACAGGCCATGACCAGCTCCAGAACATGTGATTACAAATCTCAACGAATTGGCATAGAGATGAACTCAGTAGGGTTTTTATAGGGTCTTTGGCTTTCATACCAATTTGAAGCGTTCGTTATGTTAGGGCATGCTTGACTGTAGTTGAAATAACAAATGAGCCGTCACGGGACGCCGCGGCCGGGCAGATGTGAAACATCGAAATTATTTTGTACAAGTCAGTCATATCCATATAAAAACAGATTACGACAGGACCTAAATATGGCATAATGAAATTTTTTTTCTACAAAATGATGAGTGTTTAGTGTGTGAATAATTTGTAAATATCTATAAATAATAACAACAAATGCTTTAATGTCAATAACTTTTATTTTAGTTACACAAAGAAATGTATATATATAATATATATTTATTGAATAAAATTATTTCTTACAAACAGACAACTCGTACATAGCGAGAAACAGCTACAAGATCCCAACGCAGCCGAATATGGCAAACTAAAATATTATAATGCAGGGTCCAATTTCATTACGTCATAATATGTAAAAAACGCCTAGACCAGTATTTTATTGCTTATACAATGAGTAACTAAATATATAAATGCTTTTAAAATAAATATAAGCAAGCAAGAATAGTAAAATACGCACCGAAATATAAAACATTTCAATAATAGCAACAATTCTTCCCTAATTTATACATATTGAACTGTTAGGAGATTTGAATAAGTTAAAAAAAATTGGACCAACCACATTTATGGTCAAAAAACTTGGCTCATGGAAAGTAAAACGTAATATTGTAGGTTGACGTCTACAAGATCTACCAATTGCTACATTTTAATGGCTGAACATCCAAAATTAGTACAAAATATATCACAGCAATTTTTTAGCCCAACAGTTATCCTCTTTGAACGAGATCAAAGGAACAATCCTTTAAAGGAGAAAATAAATATATTTGTTGATTATGACATTATTATTTCACCAGTCGATTAGAAACGTAGAAGACACATACAGAGTACAGTTGGTCAATTTGTTATATGGCATTACAATAGTTTACATACAATTATGAGATATAATTTAGTACAGAGCGCCCAAAAAACGTTTCGTTAAATTCATTAAGGGGAGTGTGACTGGCAACAGAGTAGTGTGGAGCATGTGACGAGCAACGAAAGCAGACGGAGCGCGGGAACTACTTGGTAGACAGCGCCACCTTTAAGGCCTCCTGGTGTTCGGAGCTTAGCTGCATGAGGCAGGAGTTGAACAACTCTGTGTTACTCTGGAATTTCAAATATATACACAAATATTTTTTATCATTATTAACAGTATACATCTTTACTGATAGTATTACAAGTTTAGATCTCATAGGTATTATTTAGGGTGCCTAATAAAAATATGGAGGATGACCAAATAAATTCAGTATTTCATTTTGATGAATAATGTAGAACAATGTTCACTACAATACAAATTATATCTGTAATAATCGCTGCAATGAAACATGAGCTACTTGTCTGTGTTGGCGGAAGTTAGTGAAAGATAAAAACATTTGTAACCTTTTTATTTTTCTATTTACATAATACAATCTTTCTGGTAATCTCAGTAATATTGGAACTGGGAGAGAAAAGGTTTAGATTTGGGAATGACCAAGGTGCTTCAGGCCTCCAGGAAAGTATCAATTAATTACCTGTATTTGCCTGACGAGTCCAACCATCTGTGCGAACACTGGGTTGTCATTGGGCACAGCGTCGCGCAAGAACGCTTCGGAGAGCATGGCGATAACGCGCTGAGGGGCATCTGGAGTAACCAAGGCAGGGTGCCCACCGGCCGCCAATTCACACAGCAATGAGTACACATGAGGTGCTTCTTCAGTGTCTTCGACCACTGGCAACCAGGTCAACCTGCAAATAAAGAAGAGTGATTATATTTTAAATGTATTTTGTTAAAATTAATTAATTGCCTAAAACAAAATCCCAGTACCTATGTATACAATATCCATTCCAGACATCAAAACTATGCATAATATTTTTAACTGACAATTTTGCTTTACTATTGCTATAACTAAATGTAAACTCACCAATGCCTGATTATTTCATCTCTGTTGATCTGAGAGTGATTGTATTTGATGATCTTGGTGACAGCAGAGATGGCATTTTCTGTAGCGTTCAGGTTCTCGACAGAACGTGCGTTGGGCTCTGCTATTAGACCAGCCAGCAATGGTACAGCGCGGGCGCAGGCACCAGCAAACTGTGCGCCGCCGAACTGGGCCAACACACCACAGCCGTACGCAGACGCCTGGCGCACCTCGGGCTCAGGCTCGCGGAGCCCGTTCAACATTGGTTCCATAAATATGTCTTGATATTTAGCACAAGCAGGTCCTGGAAGAATACTTCTTGGCATTATTATATTGATAAGCACAGCAACTACATCGTTATCTCGATCCCAACCCATAGTCACTAAATGGATTATGAGTAGACCCCTATGAAAGTGTGTACAAGGGCACTGATTAGTGGAAGCATACATTCAATAGTAGACTGACAGGCTGATGTGATGTGATATTATTATCTCCCTAAAACTATTAACATAAGTATGAATAGAAATTTTATTTACCTCCATATTCAATTACATCGTCAAAAATGCAAATCGCCCATTGCCTATCGGAATAGGGGCGACCGGGTGTCAAGAGTTGAACCAAGTGAGGTAGCAGCGAATCCAGGTGAGGGAAGAAGTTTTCGCGGTAAGCGATCATAAGAGCGTGCAACACGTCTGCTACTCGCGACAAGCCATAAACATCTTCATTGTCTTCATCAGCAAGCTGCTCCTCCACAACCTAAAAAGATTTTCATCTTTAAGTATAGTATGTCTATTATTGAAACATATGTATGTTAAGTATACATAAGGTAGATTAATTATGAGACAATGTTATTTCTAATTTAATAACAATTCATACTCATAAGTTTGCAGAAAAACCATAGGCATGCGTACTATTAACTTTAATTTGGTGTAAATCCTGGTGTCAATAATAATAAATGGAGTATTTTTAAGCATTCACCTCATCGTAATCTTCATCTGATCGTTTCTGGCGGCGGGCAGCGGCGCGTTCGAAGTGATCCGTAAGCAATTTGTTGAGGATGCGTAGGACTTCTGCCATCATCTCGTCCGAGAGACAGCCAGCGCCCAAGAGCTCAATGCACTGGAATATTTTTTCTTTTTTAATTAAATGAACCAGTACATATTATTTGACCATATTTTGCCACAATGCAATGAAATTGGGTGTACAATAATAAACAATTCACGAAATACAAATATATATAATTAATTAACGACACATAATTCATATTACTAATTTAATAGAACATGTTATAATTATTATGTTACCAATAAATAATTAAATTTTATTTCAATTAGTGAAACATGCATTCACAAGTTTTTTCTAATAACATATGTTACCTTAGCAAGACTGTTGAGCAGCTCAACTTGGACTTCCTGCTCAGGCTCTGCATCGACAGCCTTGAGAAGATCTGGGAGGATATATGCCCACATTCCTTGGATATACTGGGGGCCTCGGATACGAGCACACTCCAGCAAGTAAGGCAGCGATTCGGCGGCCGCGGTGCGTACATTGTCGTGGAAGTAGAACTTGAGCATGGGCACCATCAGCTTGACGACATCTTCGGCATACTCTGCGAACGCCTCCTTGAGTTCGCGGGCGTAGCACACCAACATGTCGCAAGCGGATGCCTTATCTTCCAGACCTATTAAAATATACGTACATATTTTGGTGATCCTTGAAAACAACAATTTCTATTTAATAAATGAAGATTTTTGATTTACTAATAACATAACATTATTACTGATCATTAACATAATTTAATTACCAGCAGTTTTGATGCCGAAATTCTGTTGCTCGCCCAATGTGACGAAGTGCCAATCAAGGTCTCCCTCTATAGTCTCGAGGTCGTCATTGTCAAGTAATGCCACTTCTGGCTTCATAGCTGCCGTGCGCATCACTGGCTCCATGACCATGGGCAAGTACTGAGCGAATTTCTTGCCTGAAACATTACATTACCACAATTATTAGATGTTTCCTATGATGTTACCACTAGTTTGTAATAATTTTTATGTACTAATGCATTATGATTGCTTCATCATCAACTCACTATTCTGTTGAATTTTCTAGGATATATGTACTCTTTCAGTAAAGTATTAATTATAGACTATCACACTGGCCAAGTGCAGGTTATTTCAAGTCCATGTTCTTTTATAAATGTCATATTTTCCTTAAGCATTATACAACAGAATAATATAATAGAACACACAGCAATATTGTAAAAATAGAAATGAGTGCCGGGCATTCAATAAATAACATACAGTAATTAATAGAATTAAATAAATTACCCATTATTCTACAAATTCGCGACCAGGCGGAAATCAGGTATGATGTTTGAGGGTCATCAGCGGGAAGTTGGTCCCCTTCAGTATGTGTCTTTAATAGCAAATCCATCACCTCTGATGCATCAGCCAAGAACTTCTCCTCACCCACAGCCAACCCTGTAAATAAACAGGGGATATCAATACTTAACTTATTAAGTTTTCTAATATAGATTCTTTTAATTACTAAAACTACTTCAACATGTTTAACAACTTTTTATATTTTTTATGCTTTCTGAACAGTTATTACTCCATACATATACAAAACATTTTGAAGACATGAGTCAATAAAAATGTTATTTCATCATCATCATTATCAGCCCACTCCCGTTATTATTTAAATAAATGTTAAATGTTATTTCAATCATCAGCAAATTTACAGTAGTGGTCATTTAATACATGTCAGTACCTACACACTTCTTAAACATAACATTCTCATACATTTCAAGCAAAAACAAAAAAAAACAATAATTAATAATTTCATATTACCTTCATTAATTCACAGCTAATTTAATAGAAACAAAACAAAATAAATGATAAACTCACCAATAAGACTGACACACTCTATAGTCTTGCCGCGCAACAACTTCAATTCCTCTGTGTTGGCATTAGCAATGATGTACTTAAGACATGGCATGAGGCGATCATAGTATTCTACAAAGTCTTTCTCCACTGTGTCGGCCACAGATGCTATTGTGGTGACAATCTGTTCCAGCACAAGCTTCGTACCGCGTTCCACCAACTGAAGGAATGATTACTATTAAACATTTATAATTTAAGAAGATTATACAAGACTCATCGTTATATTTTGATGATTACATTTTACAAATTGTAGATAATCGCAAAATATACTTATTAAAAAAATATATATAGCAATTATATACACTGGATTTCTGCTAAATAAGGCTTCACTCGATTAACTGGTTGTAATTATTTCCATTTGTTTTTGGACTGAGATCCCTGATTGTCTATTTTAGACAAAAAGGGAGCAATCGCCATAATTGCTCTTCCAATGCTATGGAAGTGACTAAACCTACTAATATGGTTTTGCCACTAACGAACATTGGGATAGTGCCATTATAAAAAATATTTACCTCTTTGAATTTAGTAGTCAAAATAAGTTCAAGCTTGTTCATCAAGGGTCCAAGGTAGAGAGTTAGAATAGGTTTGGGACAATCTTCACTGAAGTTGACTAAGGCAGCGGCAGCATGAGCCTAAAAATAAAGAAAAAGCTAATGAGAAAAACATAACATATAATCACGCCTATACTTTCCCGAATGGGTAGATAGTGGAGTGAAGTCAATGTTTGGAAAAATTGTAATTCTTCATGGACTAGGGAGTGAATGTAATGCCCTAATAAATAAAGGTAGAAAAAAGTAGAAATTCTGTGTGATATATATACCTGCACGCGTGGATTAGCGTTATCGTCGAGCACCATCAACAAACCGGGCACAACTTTGTCGTGGAATTTCTTTTCAAAAATGGGAGCAAAGTCTGTCGACATCTGTCCAACAGCGTTACACGCTGCGTAGCGGACACGGGGATGCTGGAAATACGAATTATAAATAAATATATACAAACACATATGGAAATTATAATAAAAGAATTACAGTAGACAAATTAAACATACAGGGTCTGTGAGGTAGTTCAGAACACCAGACACAACTTGGTCAAGCATCTGCTCCATTTGCTTGTGACAGCCTTCGCCCGCCGCAGAGACGGCCATGAGAGCTGCGTGCCGTCGCCTCCAATCTTGAGAGCTCAACATTTCAGGCACTTGGCCCACGATCAGGCCGAGCATAATCTTGCCACCGAGGCCACAGCACATTCGATCTAGTGCAGACTCTGCGGCTACGTAGTTTCTAAAAACATGAATATTGATTAGTGATATAGACAATCAGAAGGACCATTAATATGAACTATCCATAAACATAATGTTATCGAGGGACTGACATCCATATGTCATGTTGCACAAAGGATGCTAATTATCTCGATACTTTATCTTGTAAGATTCCCCAAAGCAACATTTAACAAATCATGCGGCCAAACAAATGAACCTTACCACCCTGAACCAAAAGCCCAAATTCCACATACTATACAATTGTATACCAAATTTGTCTGTGATTTTTGGATCACATTGAACTATCACACCTAAGTACCAAGATTTTTCATTGATACAATAAATTTAGATTATATGAGATTAGGAGAAAAAAACAGTAACATCACACCTGTGACGCCACGAGATTAGGAAATGAATTCATTCTTATCAAAAACTGACATTTTGCTTATACAGTTTAATGTTTAATTCTTGACTATGAAGTCCATTTCGTTTAAAAATTTAATATTTTTTAAAAAACGTAACATCACGCCTGTAATCCCCGAAGGGGTAGGCAGAAGAGTGTGGTACACCCCCACATTTTTATCCAATAATGGAATAGCCTACTGTCATACATCAGGCACAGATCTGGACTTTGGGTCAATTAATAGAATTAACTACTATAGTTATATTACCAGAGTAAATAAAAGTAGTGAAGTAGAATTCAATTATCAGTTTAAATTCTGATTTTAATTTTACATAAAAATAAATTTTATTTATTGGTTCATTTTATTATGCCTGTACAAACACAATAGAAACAATCCATAGTTGTAACAAATAGGCCCACATAGGACAATCACAGAAATTCAATCCCCAGACATACAACAAAAACAAAAATTGAATAGTAAAATGCTCAGGGGACACAGAATGTGAATAGTAAGCCTCACCCAAGTAAGCCAATGTTACATCAACTATGGCCGAGTACATTTTCAGGTTACATCATCATACTCTATTTTCGGTTTTCAAATATGGACAGGATCAGATCATATCAGGTTGCTAATAACAACCACAAAATCCATCAAAAATAAATATAACTAGGATATTCATATGTGTTCATTACTTGATTTGATACCACCAAATATTATGACAGTAACAATAATAATGACATACTTAAGGGATAACCAGTACATTATTGGACCACAGAAGAAAGATTTGAATTGTTTATCCCCACACCACTGGACCACAGACTAAACATTGGACAGCACAAAAGCTACACAGACTATACTAAGTAGTAGATACTAACAGTTCGTTGTCGTCGTCAGCAACGTCGTCTTGCATGGACCAGTCGGGCTCGTCGTCCAGTTCGCACATCATCTGCAGTACGAGCGGCGTCAGCACGCGGATGGCGTTAGGCACCTGTTTGCGCACCATCGCCGGCGCCGTCTCGCACAGCGTCACCAACATCTCCATCGCCAGCTGCCGCCAGTTATCTTCTGCGTCCGTATCGCTTATCACCTGCGACGCATTTTGTTACATGATTTAAATTAATTGTACTAAAGACTATTTTTTTCCTTTTCTACTTGTAATAATTATAATTTTATCTTTCACGTTTTATGGGCAACAAAGTATATTTTCATTTTTATTATTAACATTAACCAATAATGTCTTAATTACTTATTAATCAACTGATATCTGGAATTAAGCATCTAACAATGCATTACTTACAACTTTGTTTTTAAATCATTAATAAATGGACATAAAACTGTACTGATAAATTATAGACATTATACTATAATATTTCTAAACATTTTTCTGTATAGGTATCCATTCTAGATCACTACTTAAATAATTTTACTGTAATATGAGAATGTTTTTCAATAATAATAGTTGACTATTGATGAATAAGAATTAGGGTTTTAATATCCACTTGTAGTAAGGGTTACTATCAAACTACACCCTAATGGAAGGATGATGTTAGCGAAACCTTTCAATTACTTTTGCATACTTTGGCAGTAACAAATTTCATAATAAAATTTGCACGTAGGAGTTTGTATGCTGCGTTAATAAGTTATTTAAAATGGTTAAAAAGGCAATTTGCCCAGTAGGTAGTGCCTGTGACTGCTGAGCTAGGAACTTGTGGATTCAATTTCCAGTCAGAACAAATATTTAGGTGTTAAGAATGAAGATTTGTTGCTTTACCATATTATGTATAATGTTCTGTAAAGTATGTATTTCGAAATTTATATGTACAATTTATTGACTATCTGGTTAACATAGTATGAGCTCTGCCTACTTTGGAACCAGATGGCCGAGTGTGAGTAGTTAAAGTAGTTGTCTGGATTATTTCAATAAAGAAAAAAAATTTCACAACTACTTTATAATTTTGAACAAAATTATCAATATAATTTATATATATATGATAGATATAATCCACTCACCTTTATACCAACTTGGAAGATTGCCTCAACTTGAGGCCTCAAGAATTTAGGTGTAGATTCACCTAGCTCAATCAGGACTTTTAAAGCTGAATCGTCTTCTGCCTTCTCCACTGATTCAACTAGAACCTGTAAGCCATTTGTCAATTTAAAATGTGGTGTAAAATAATTTTCCATATGATTAGATTGTATTTAAACAAGACAAATTTGATTTAAATATATAGTTTCACTGAAACAGAACTTAAGAGCTTTTTTACATTCTAACAAAGAAAAGTTTCAACAAGAACTATAGCTTTCAGCTCCTAGCATAGTCTTTATGGATAGTATATTAAAGTAATTATAATTGTATTGAGATCAATATGAAACTTTAGTATGAAAGAATAATATTGAGGAATCATCAAATTTCTCATCCACACATTGCAATTACATATTTTGAACAGAAATATGCTGAAAGTAATTCTTGTGCTTAGCTAAAAACGTATATTTTTTACAAAAGGCAAATCACTATTAACTAATTTGATTTTCAGACTAATGTGATTTAACTGTCAGAAAATAACTAATGAGTAGAACTAAAAATATAGTATAAAAATAAAAAATAACAAATTTGATTTAATTCCCAGAAACCAATTAGTCAATTCTAATAACAAAGTCTGAAGACGTAGACGATAGACAAACCTGAATAACAGGAAGTAAAACGTCGCTAAAGTGTTTCTGGATGGCTGGCTCCTTGTCATGGTTCAGGATGAATGCGCCGACAGCCTTCACAGCCTGCATGCGGAGCGCGTCAGACTCCGTGGGTAGCAGGGATGTCAGCAACATCTGCTTGATCACATTCAGGTTGTCGTTCTGACGGTTGCCGAATACTCCGGGCACTGATCTGTTTTATATGGATCCATGATTAAATTATTTCAGTTGACAATTTATTCTTTAAGCATAACTGTGTCTTATAAATGTTTAAATGAATATACATACATATGTTAGACACTTCATTAAAATCATGTATTTTATTAATATAATTGTAAATTGCAAGTTTTATTTTGACCATGAATAATGAGTATGATTAAAATATTACAATATTGAATATTCTTATCATCAATGTTCATTGGATATCAAATATGTATTCTTGGACAGGATTAGGGTTCAAAATAATTTTGGAACACCATGTTCCAAAATTATTTTGTTTGGTGTGATCTCAATGGAATTTTAAGTTGGATGTTTGTGATTTGTAATGTGGTAGCCACCGACAATATAAGTTTAATATAACAATTGTTATATGTATACCTCATATTTTTAATAAGATAACTATTTATGTGCACCCATTTTTATTATAATACCTACATATTACAATAAATATAACTTATAATAATAATAATATTATTATTATAAGTTGTATACTTATATCAATGAAGTATGCACCTCTTACACATTACCCAGCCAGGGTTGGCTGGCTAAGACTGCTATTAGGTATTAAGTACACCCTTTTTAATCTAAGCCTTAACATACAGATAATGTTATAGTGCTGTAAGCAAAATAAATGTTTTCTTCCTCTCTTTCTTTCTTTCCACGAAAACAAAAAAAAAAGAAACTAACGTAAACATTCGTATTCCAGCTTCTTTGATGTTGGGATCCTGAGCAGAGGCGCAATTAAACATGAACTGCAAGAACTCTGGCCACTGGTTGTTGCCATCGTCGTCCAGGTGGTTCCTCGCTAGTTCCGATACTACGTCACAGATCTGTAATAAAAGAACAATTGCAATAATAATATTTACCATAACTCCTGAATTATGAGATTTTACTACACTCCTCTGCTAACCCCACTGGTGAAATTTAAACGTCATGTTATGTAACATATTGGGACATCTCTACACAGTCATCTGATCCCAAAGTAAGCCTCAACAGAGCTTTTATTAGGGTATCAAGAGAGCTGACAAACTACACATTTATTTGCACTTATACTCATAGAGAAATATTTACCCCAATATTTAATTACCCCAGACAGAACAATTACTTGTGCACATTACATAAATATTTATTTTGTGAACTGAAGTGATACTTATGAAAGATAACTGTGAATATGATAATTATCATTCTGTGAACAAAGATGGAAGGCGAAAAGGTTTCATTATCACAGCTATAAACAGGTGAGTAATCTTGTAGGTATAATAGGTTAAAATTAGATCTTGGAACATTGGCCCGATTATGATATGAGTCAGGCAGTAAAATTGAGAGCACCTCTTAATCATGTTCTCAAACATCTTTTTGAAATAAAATGTAACATCTCAAATCTTATAATGATGCACACATACTGTAGCTTTTTGAAAAATTTACAATAGAACCATAACATAGGAAACTGTTTTTCAACTGTATACATATATAATTAATAGAAAGTTCCCGTATTAGTCTCGTAAGTTTCCCAATCTGTATATTTTTTACAGGGATAAGCTGACTAAAAACGTACAAGATACCATACTAACAGTCTTATTCTTTAAAAACCCGATGTGTTTTGGAGTAAACAAACATCACTCAACTTTGGAACGCGATTAGGTTTTTATAACAGCGCGTTATAATGAAGTACGTCTGCGACCTTTAAGACGCTTAAACAATCGACGATCACGACATCATGTTTTTAGAATATTATGATTTAATAAAGGTGTGTTGAGTTTTTAAGAATAATTTTGGTACATTTATAGGAAAGCTTGCATATACGAGTATTTATTTATTCTTTCTTATAACATTTAAAATCTAGGTAAGTTTAACAAAAGGTGACTTAATGTCTAGTGGTATTAATTTTATATACTTAAGTTACCGGCAACAGGTTTCTTTGTAAAATATAATTAGCAAAGGCGATTACTTGTAAATTATTTTGTTATGTACAGCACAGTCCGATCTATTAAAATTGACGCAAATTCAATCGCAAATTTCGTTGGCAAATAATTACAATGGACAATGTAATCAATGAAACTAATGCGTGGTTTACGATGACAAACGAATGCTGTAGACGTACGACAAAGTTCAAATCGTGACAATGAGCATTTTTGAGGCTTTTTTTAGTCTAGCATTATCATGCCGAATCACTTTCAAATAATCTTTCAAAAGCGTTAGTGGACATCATTTTTGGCTATAACGTAATACTTTTGTTCCATATACGGATATGCATTTTTAAAATAGGCTCCAAGATACAAAAATAACCTATGCTATTGATTAAGCAGATGGATGACTACATACATATATGCTAATATTTATTTATATACATTTTTAACACTGTACAAAACTTGTAGTCATCACAGAAAATAGTATTTGTCCTGGATGAAAATCGAACCCACGACATCCGGTTCAGCAGTCGGGTTTATTTTCCAGTGGAACAACGGGCTAGTGTATGGAAGTCACAGGTACCGCAACAGTGTTTTATTAAAATAATCTGGGATTTTAATGTACATTCATACTTTAAATATAGTGAAACACTCATGTACGATTTCCTATCAGAGTTATATAAATAGGCAATATCATCTGCCGAGATAACACTGTAATAATATTATTATAACATTAACAGCAATTATTCAAAGTTAAATACGCCCTATCTCAGTGTGTTACATAATCTTTATAAATAATCGTTCGTTTGTAGTTAATTTGTTCAATAAAACGTCTTGATGCACATAAATGTACTCGTGAACATTTACCGAAGGTATTAAAACCGGCTACGTGTAACAGACACAGTATAAATGTAGGTAATTAAAGATTTATCATTGGCCCGAGTATCGATAGATAGTTATCGTATTCAACTCGAATAAAAGTCCCCTCAAACGGTACTGTGATAATATATATATATCAGTGATAATATATACCACAATATAGCAAGGATTATTATGTTATTTTGCTGTAGTATATATCTCGTCGTTATATGTGAACAAATACAGCAAGACATTACTACGTAAATGACGACAGCAAATTTATACCATATTATAGCATAGTATGTGAAGATTTCAAGAGTAGGTCGGCCTTTGTGAACGTATCTGGATCTTTACAGGCACGCCACAGTGGCGTGGAGGGGTCGCATTCTATTTTCGTTATAAAATTATTCACTTAAGAGCCCACGTAGCATCTCGTTAGATGGCTATCGATTGGCTTCTAGCAAGCGCCGCGTCGCATCCGTACAACGCCTCTAAAGGTATAATGACGCTACATACACTAGTTTCATATGCAAGCGAGGGACTTTTGGAAGTATTTTTAATACATATTTTATAAATTCAAACACACATAAGCAAGAACACGTATACAAAAACGCACGTACGCACGCACACAAACAAGCAAGTACGCGCGGGTGCCCACCCACACACACACCTTTTCCTACATAATATCAATGTTAACCTATCAATAGAATTACGTATGCTGTATGTTTAAGCGAAATTGTCTGATTATATTTGATTTAGCTGAATCATCACTGCACCTTATCAGGGTCCTTCATTTTTCTCTGAATATACTAATATGAACAATATTCATATATATGGTTACACATTTAATCCCAGAGTAAGTGAAGGCAAACCATTTTGGTTAATATAAAACATAGACATAGTAGGAAAACAGGAATGTGTAAAAACATATCCAAATCGTAATGTAGGTAGCAAAACAATTTTTAAATATATAACTTTCTCTAAAGCTATGAAAACCTGAGTAATTTGGCTTGCAAATTGAAAAAACAGTAAAATAAATTGATCTTACAGAAAAAAAAACAAAGTTACTAGACATTAACCTTTTCAACCCAAAAGATCACAAATATAAAAGAATAGAATAATAAAGTGTTCAATATACCTTTCTCCGTAACTGTTGGGAAACGTCCATTTGCAGTGTGAGGAGTAGCTGTTCTCTAAGCATGGCTTGCTGCTCAAAGGGCAGTTTTGGAAAGAATTCAAAGAACTCTGCACTGAGGAGCCTTCGCAGCAACACGGCGGCCGTCTGACGTCCTTCCTCACCCAGATCCACATTTTGAACGGCGCTCACTAAATATACTACCTTTGTTTCTGTTGGAATGTTGTTGTATGCTTCCTATGAATTGAAAGTAAAAACAGTGTTTAGTAAACACTCGTACACAACAAAAGAAAAGTAAATTTATCTGAATCTCTACAAAAAATAAATCGACAAAATATATACACCAAATTAATGAATAAATCTCTATAGAGACCAATCTCAATAGAAATATTCTTTTACAGAATAATTTAAATGATTAATAAATAGAAATAAACAATATTTACATAAGTCCAAAGACAGTCCAAATTTTTCCATTCAGTACTTTAGTCTTATGGTAGGCTTTTTGACAACAACACAATCAAAGGCATGGACTCCCAAAAAAAAAAAACATTAACTTCTGCTTGTTCTCAATGACATCAAACTACAGTACCTACTTTGAATATGTGAACAAAATATATTTTTTTTTAATCTACCTGAATGATGACTTTTCCCTATGTTGCAGAGGATATCATGAGAACCATATTAGTTAATGTCTACTGGACTTAATTAATGTAAATTTAATATTTTAAAGTTCTCTTCAAGCTTGAAAAATGTATGCAGATGTAACATTTTTCTTTTGTTATAAATCAAGTTTTATTCCAATGAAAATTAGGCTTTGATAAGACACTTTTTTATAAAAATACTTCTTAAATTATTTTTTAATACTGAGAATATAAAACTTACGTGTACGGAAAATCTTAAAAAATTCGGAGACAATGTTAACACAAAATGATATTTAATTAATATTTAACTGATGAAAAACATGATGCTGCTCTTATTAAATATATACGTCGGTTAATACAATATATTGTAGTCGCATATCAAGAGATCTGGATCTAATTACATTATCTCGTCTATAATGCCCATAAACGAATATTGTGTAACACTAATAGTAACCATTGCAATGTCACATGCAGCGAAAACGAAGAGTTAGGAAAAATAAAAATTTTCAAATAATTATATGCACATGTTTAAAGTGTCGAGCACCACCCATAGAACGTTTAACGGAAGGCTTTGGTTAGGCGTAAACCGTACATCAAAAATTACATACTCAGCATAAAATAATATATTGTCAAAACGCACTAACTCAATCACCTAGTTTATGGGAAAAACACAACTGTTTAATGAGCTTTTTGCTTTTGTTTCTGAAATAATTGAGATCCTCCATGACCACGTTTTGACACGAGGTCATACTTGTAGTTTTCTAATACAAGACGCTGATTTGCTAGATCAATAGTAACGAAAATATAATGAAAACATAAAATATCGCAAACACTTACTTCAGCCTGGGAGCGGATGTCATTATCTGTAGACAATAATGTATTTAACAATTGGTAAAATTGCGCCTGATCTCCTGCCATGTTGAACCTCTTCAAAAAGGCCCACTTTTTTTTCTTAAAATTTTATGCGGCCGGCTATTGTTCTACAGTGTTGCCAGTGTGATTAGTACTCAATAATTCGGATATTACCGGTTCTAATACAGTGCCATAAACAATAAATTCGAATTAGGTAATGTTTTCAAGGTTTATCTTAAATTAAAACCCTATAAATATTGAATATAGATAAAATAACAAAATAAAAAAATAACAAAAAAAAACAAAATTTCCGATCTCATTAGGTACAACTAAATGTATATTTTTAGTCTAAATTAATCAGAAGTGCATCATATTTATTTAAATAATTTTACATCTCAGCAATTTTACATTTCTGAATATTGAATTATTTAGTTAGGTATTTCATATTTGTGCACATTTTCCAATAGATGGAATGAGAGCGTTCATAATAAAAATATATGAAAGGTATATAATAAAACATATAATACAAATAATATAAAATAAATCAAATTATATAATAAAAATGAATAATACAAATTAATCCAACAGAACAATAAAATACTTAGTTATTTATGTTTATACAGCACGCTTGATGAATATTTAGTATATTGGATCATTATTAAAGTCAAACTATTGGCTGACAGTTGACATACTGACAGCTATTGGAATGATAGTGATATTACTTAACCTAAATTTTAAATCATATGTTTACAATAAAAAGGAAATAGATTAACGTAAAAAGTATAATTAAAATATGCCGAACTAGAACATTTATTTGGGTGCCTGTAGCTTATAAAAATAAATAACTAATAATGGTATGCATTTATAAAAGTTGCTAATTTCATAATAAGTCGTCATTGACAAACATTGTAAGGTTTTGTACCATTTCAGGGTAGTTCTGTAATATTAGTGGGGTTGGGCATGGCTGCGGTGGGATTTGCCGGTCGTTACCTACTCAGGCAAATGCCGAATGCCTCTTCAAAGTTCGCGGAAGCTATGAAAAACTTTCCGAAATTCGACGCCGAATCATTAGCTAATTTTAAATATTATAAAGGTGGTTTTGAACCAAAGATGACGAAAAGAGAAGCAGCACTCATTTTAGGTGTAAGTCCAACGGCTAACAAGGCTAAGGTAAAGAGGGATTTGTTATTAACATTTTTAAACATTTAAAATCACATTGACAATTGTCGCTGCGATGTGTCAACAAGCTTTAGGTTTAAATAGTTCTGTAATCTGCATAAATGCTGAGAAATTTAAATTACTTGAGTCATAGGAAAATAATTGATATCAAAGCATAGAAGATATTTGAAAAGTGGAAAATAAGCTGGCTGATTAGTAGTCATTGTTAGCTACTGTTGTTCATAACTCCCTGGGTGAGGTCTGAAGGTCCGGCAGTATTGGGTATTTCTAAGTTCAAGTTTCTAGCTGTAGCTTAGTCTGGATTGGTTGCTAGGTGTGTGGCGATGGGCTCATCACCTGTTCTTGATGGAATGTATAACATAAGTAGTGATTTATCGGAATATACCACACTCCTCTGTCTACATTTGTGGAAAATATATGAGTGATTTTATGTTATGTTGGACTATGAAAATTCATTAGCATGTTTTTCAAATATTTTATACTTGATATGACATAAAAATTACCTGTTCTGATATTAAAATTTCGAGAGATGGTAAGAAATATATTAAAGTTTTCTATTGCAGATTCGTGATGCTCACAGGCGAATCATGTTGCTTAATCATCCTGACAAAGGGGGCTCCCCACTTCTTGCAGCAAAAATTAATGAAGCAAAAGATGTCCTTGAAAGTGGAAAATCATGAGAGAGAATTGTAATATTTCATACAGGGGTCATAACTAACTAATGATTATAAATAGCTAGTGTTTAATAGTTTTGTTGTTAAAAGAAATTGTAGAATAATTTAGACTATTTTAGTAATAAAACTGTGTGCCTCCCATAACTGTCACTTTTAATAAATACATTTTTTTCTTTCTGATATATTACTTTTTTTAATGACTAAAGTTAATCTCTTCTATTGGTAATATTGATCTTTCAAATACCAATGAATTTACAAAGTCAGTTGTTTATCAATTTTAAGTTAGTTAAACAACAGTTTATGTACTAAATTAAATATTTTCATTATAAAAATGCACACTTTTTTATTTTAAGTTGCAGTGCATTATTTATTGGTGTTAGGGTTCGGAGTTCAAAAATAAAAGCATGTCTTCAACATCTCAATATTGTATTCTGTAGTGCTTCAAAATATTTATTTATGTTATGGCAATACTCTATGCAATCACCTGAATCTTACAATTATTTAATGCTGCACACTATACATATAACACTGCTGGAGACAAGTCACAAAATAAGTGCTTATTAATATTTAATAAGCAAAGAACCTGTTGTATTTACTGTTTTACAACCTAAGTGTAATAAAAACTATTGTCACACAATGAATAATCCATGCTCTCTGCCTACCTAGTAAGGAAATTGTAAGGAAATTAATGTGACAATATAGTAAAAATGTTTTCATGGAGCCTTTATAATAAATACGAAGCAATATATTTATGAATAAAGTAGCATTTTTAACATATTTTTTGCATATGTTCATTATTTATTTTCTAAATTTACTCAATAATCTATATATAAAAAATGTCTACACATTATAAAAAAAGTATAAACTGTAGTCCATTCTCATAATAGAGCTTATTGTCAAAATAGCCAATAAAGTTAAATATAAATTTCTAGTAATTTACTTATTCACAATGAAGACTTGCACTTATAAATTAGACAAAGTTACTTGATTTCATAAACAAATAACACTGACAATGAGTTACCATATCATTACTATGGACTATTTTTAATTGACATTTTAAAATTAATATAACCATTGCCAGATTTCTGTTTTTGTCGCTTTTAAAAGTATTTTAAATAGTGGTAGTATTCTGAATTGCTCTAGTGAATATTATATTTAACAATACAAAAACAAAATAGTTATATAAATACAAAATACAGTATATAAAAAATACATAAAATGAATTCATATTCAAATTAATTGTTCCATAATAAAATTTAATATACTCTGAAGTACTAAATCTATATAGAGAAAGGTCTTTAAATGATGCTATTGGTTTTATTACAATGTTAATAATATATTCCATAACATGAAATTTAAGATAAAAAATACATATATTTCTGTGATGTAATTTAAAGTGACAATACGTATTACAAATCGTTACAAGAACGGGATTGTAACCGGAAATTAAACTGCAGTTCGGAGGAATGTGCTTCCATGCCCCCACCTCACCTCACCTAACAATTGCTCTCGCCTTCGAAGCGTCAGTCCCGCTATTACGTCATCATAGCGAGGTGCCTAGTTTACATCTGCAAGTTATAGAGTTTTCAATTTGGGCTCATTGAACTGTAAAAATCCTCTATTTTCTCTGTGTAGAAGTTTTCCTACTAACGCCATTTTCGGTATGGTTGAAAAAGATGTATATTATATGTTAACAGTTTTCATAAGTATCTACCGTAACAGCGAGCGATAAATACATTTTAAACAATTATCAGCATCTATTAACTTATGTATATACTTGGATAAATTGTTATACAATTATTATTATTATAAAACAATAAAAAATACGTACAAACAAACATTTGTGTGGTCATGGGCGCCACCAGGAGTATTTTCAGAGGTGCATTTACATACCATATGTACTATAAATGTATATTATTATATATGTATTAGTTATTATAAAAATAAAATCTTGCAGATAATTGAGTACATTTGTTTAAACAGTGTAAATTTTTCTTAATTCTTTTTTCATGTTTTCTCTTCCATGATAGAGGGCTGTAAGTGCACCCCCTCGCACCCTTCTGCCGGCGGCCATAAGTGTGGCAGGAAAGCAGATTAGCAGAAAAGACCATTATAACTATCCTAATCATTCACAATTTTAAAAACTTAATTAATAGGAGAAAACACAATACCAATGTTTACAATCACACAATACTCTGTTATCTAAAAAACTTTGTTCATAAAACAACAAAGATAACAAAATAATAATAATACTAAATAACAATAGAATTAATGATATGCAAAAGAAAACTGTTATTTATCTTATAAAATTACTTATTGTGCAAACATGCAGATTGTCAAGTACGAGTTTGTCATGTTACAATAATATACAATATATCTGTAAATCGATCCTTTCTTTGGATTCATAAAAATAAATGTTTTATAAAAGCTGTCTAAAAACAAAGACTAGTTGGTATTTGTACAAAGTGTTTATAAATTATGTAACATGTCATAGGATTTTTTTTGAGAAATTAAGTTCCTAACACAACCTGTTAATTTTTTTTGTGCTGAACTAAGTGTTGTAATACATAGGGCCTATACTTAGAATGTATGGCCATTACAATATATTTTCCAGGCTACAAAATAAGATTAGGTATTAATATAACTATAGAAGCATGTCAGGTCTGTAAGGATCGAGATATTTGGCACTGTGTGCTTTCCGACTATACCATAAGAACAATAATGTGGAGTTAAATATTAATAAACATTCTTATAGTTTTTTATGACAATATTATGGCGCTGCCAGTATGTAACTGTGTACTTTATGAAGGATTAGGGCAAAATTAAATAACAATAATCCATAAATAAAATGTATGGCTGTGTACATCTTTAGTAGCAGAGTCCTTACCTGCACTCCAACTTAGAAAAGTTGTGGATATTTAAAAATTCCATGCAGGTAAGAATTTTCCATATTATTTTTGATTGGTTCTCGGTTGTTGCTCTATTTGTAAAAACATGTAAAACAATTGATTACAAGTAGAATAATTGATATCGAAGTTTCAATTTATTGTACATTAAATTGTATATAAATACAGAATTTACCACAAATATTATATTTTACATAAATCATATAGCATAAAATGAATTATTTAGTTTAATGATTTATTTCATTAGATATTCCAGTTCACTAAATCTAGGAAGTAGACATCTCATAGCTGATTTTACTAAATCACAAAACCAAATGTGAGAATGAGATATACATTAAGAACTCAATGAATTGTGCTTTGAAGTGTAACATTGTATTATTAAATTCAAAATATTGAAAACAGTCATTTTGGAAACTAATGGGACTGTTTCCAAAATTGATTTTTTGCATAATTATGTGAAAGGTTGCAACTTATCACATAATATTCTTATTTTGGTAGCATTATTAGCCGTTTCGCAAAAACTGCACAATAAATGAAGCATTCGCCCATGTCATTGGAATAAATAATACTTACAAACAAATAATTCCAGCATAACATTACCACATATATGTACACAAAACATGTTGAAAAATTTTAAATACAATATGTTTCAAAGTCTACTGATAATAATTTAAATAGCTCGATTCCAAAGTATATATAATTTAAAAAATTACATCAAATTTATACTTAATTGTGTAACACTTTGAGACAGTGAAAGTTGATCATACATTTTGTTAAGGGGTATAATGTTCGAAGGAACACATTTAAGTAGTTGGTGTGCTATGATTTGGTATTTTTTTTAAAAACTGAGATCGAGAGTTTCCTCTGAACAAGACACACTTCATCGTGGTTCCTTCTGTAGCTGCTCTTGGCGTTGCTTCGCAAAGCGCGCTCTAAGTTTCAGGATGGTGGCGTTGGAAAGAGTCCCAGGTACTTTGAATATCGACTGAAAAAAAAATTAATAATTTATTTACTGATGATATTGTACACTTACACTCCATAGCATCAAATGACATTTAATTTAGAGAGCTAAATCCCCACTCGAGCGTTCTTTGTTGGGGGCCGTGTCAAAGTTACTGATCAAATTGCAACACAGTCGCGCAGATGGCAGCACTGGCATCTTTGACTACCAAATTCAAATTTTATTTACATCAAATATTGAAGTGTAACTGAAGTGAGTGTTGATTAACTAGTTAATTAAATTAATTGAATGGGATGCTTCAAAATATTTTAATTAAACTATAATCACCTGCATGAACTCATGGCAGTGCAATGCACTTGCATTCTTTACAATCGCTTTGAAACACTCGGCCAGCGAGGTGAAATCGTTGCAGGCCATGATCGACGCTCTGTTCATCTTGATCAATGTCAAACACACTCTAAACAAAATTTTTGATCCTTCGTAGAACAAACAATCCCATATTCGCAGTACAGTTTCTATGGGAAGCACTTCAGCAAACAGGCAGACAAACCACTTTGTTGTTATAACGGCCCATGGGAGCCCTGCAATGACAAATACAACTGTGTATTTTATTGTTTCACTGTTAGACATAGGTCTCCTTTCATAATAAGAAATTTTAGACAATAATCTGCCATGTTAGCAATGTATGGGTCAATGGTCAATTATATGAAAAAGGTTTTTTTTCATGTGATGATTGTAGTGGATGAGTGTAAAGTAGCAACAATTTTTTTATATCCTGCTTCAAAAGCAGACAACCTTTTCAATTCAGACAAATTTTTCTTTTAACATTAACTGCTTCATTGTAAAAATGGGTTAAATCAGTACTGCTTAGGGCAAGAAGTAACCATGTATATGCCCCAGGGAACATTAAATATTGCTGTTTTATTAGCTTTGATACAATTGTCAGTAATGGTTGCATAACATTATTATGGACAATGTCATGTGGATTTTGTGTAATGTTGCAGGATTAGACATGAATTACGAAGTGATTGTTATCACTGCAATACATTCTGACTAATCAGTAAGTATGGTTTCACTGTAGATCTAAATATATTGTAATAAAAATTGCACCATATTTGCAAAATAGATCCAGACCTGATGCAGAAAAGACTGGTATCCAAGAGTGAAATGATGAACTCTTTGATGATGTGACACAAAGACACTAAGTCCAGTGCCTTATTATTGCACTGTTACTTACAGAGATATTTAAATGAGGCCTCATTTATGACAGGGAGTTGACATAGGCTGGCTTACCCCACAACCAGTTTTCTTTATAAAATAGAGTTAGAGAGTAGAGTTTAGCACAATATATTTTGTGTGTGTGAATCATACAGTTAATGATTGTATTAAATGGCAGTGCAATAATTTACATGTGACTCAATGTCATCAAAACTACACAATATTTGCTATGTGAGTCAATGTTATCAAATATGGGGCAGGATTTCGTCATTATTTTAGGTTGCATATAATAATGTTTACAGAGTAATGTCTATCTAAAATCGTATAGGCTGCCTTCTCGGACTATTGTTTGCTTGCACAATTGGCTATCGGGAGGTCCTGGTTTCAAATACTGAGTCAAGTACCATAGGATTTTTCTAATTTGGAACTTCTAGTAATGGCTTGGAGCCTGGATCAGTGCCTAGTGTATGACAATAGATTCAACATCTATTCTATGAGACAGATGTACCTGATGAATCGGGGGAGAGTACTACACTCTTCTGGCAACCTCTTTGGAGATTACAGGTGTGATATTACGTTATATATCATAGTATTTTATTATTGTGAATCAGTGTAATATAATTACATTAGACATTGTAAATATTTCAGTCAATCACATTATCAGTAATCTTCTTATCACTGATATCAGTAGTCAAAGATTTGTCCTCACCTAGGTTTATCACGTGTTGGTGTACATCAGGTGCTTTAGATTTTACCAATTCTGATAACACCTCAATGTCGACAATCAGGCCGTCCATTGTCTTTGTGTAATAGTCAGGTAGTATTTTCTCCACCAACACTTTTAACAGCCAGAATGATGTTTCTTCACTTTTTGTGGATAACAGGAGTAGACCTGAGTTTCAGAAATATACTTGTAAAAACCTATACCATAATCTAGAAATTTAATTGTTACAAAATGTTCAAATTGTTCTTTTTTAATATTTTTTTTACAGCACCGTATAACAACTCTTATGGATAAATAGATCTAATGATAAAAACAAAGGGCTAGTAAATTATAGAACAAAACAAAGTTTGACTAAATCATGTGTTGCTATTGTACATCTAATTCAATATTCTATTAATACTAGTGTTCACTAGCAATTAAAAAGAAAACCACATGCGTTAAAAAAAACTCACCAGCTATATAATTGAGGCCCTGGCAATAGCCAACTACTCTATTGTTGTGTGCATAAGCTATGAGGACATTGAAAAGATGTGTCTGATGATTGGCCTCCTTTGTGAAGTAGATGTTATCAGGGAAAGTACGTGGCAAGTCAGTTTTTACCAAATCAACCAGCTCCTTCTCAAACGGCTTATCCAATATCTTTTGATAGAGGTCTGGGGCCTGATCTTTCATTCTCTCCGCTTCTGATATTGCCATCCATACTGATGGACGATGTTCACCTGTAATAATAGTATTAATTGTTTAATTGAACTAAAAGTTAATATTAATCCTGGATGGAAATTGAACCTATGCCATCTAGCTCAAGAGTCAAGTTCACCAACTATCAGAGCAGCAGACTAGATAGACGAAATTGTCATTTTATTAGTTACCCATGTAATAACTATAGAGAATTTTACAAGAGAGACATATGCTACTCTAACAATCCATTTCATTCTTAATTGATTTAGTTTTATATCCTATGATCTGATATTACAGGCATTGAGCCTTGCACTAATATGAGTAACAGCAATGTATTAGAGTCCTAACTTAATCCTGGTACATCATCATCAGCCTACTTCCGTCCACTGCTGGACATAGGCCTCTCTAATGGCTCGCCATTGAGCTCGATCTTCAGCTCTTCGCATCCAACCACTGCCAGCCACTTTGCATAT
>DWME01000764.1:0-29861 GCA_018244795.1 Parelbella ahira ahira
ACACCTTAGAATTTATAAAAAAAAAATATATTTTCTGAGGTGTGTGAAGTCTGCCAACCCGCACTTGGCCAGCGTGGTACACTACGGCCTCAACCCTCTCAATATGAGAGGAGACCCATATTCCAACAGTGGAATGACTAATGGGTCGATTATTATTATTCAATATTAATGTCCTCTATCGTAGCACTTGGTTAGTTGTCAGTATTTTGCTATTTTGATCCATTGCGGCACCTTCGCTTCGGGAGGTTAAAAAAGATCTCACATACATATATTCGAAACCAGTCGAGCTATACCGAAAAAACATACGTGAATTTAGTCGTTACATAATGTAATTATGGAACTCCAGATAGGTGGAGTGACGATATACGCAAAGTGGCTGGCAGGGGTTGGATGCGTAGTGCAGAAGATCGAGCTCAGTGGCATGCTATTGGGAGGCCTATGTCTAGCAGTGGACGGGATTAGGATGATGATGATAATGTAATTAGCCGTGACAATTTTCACAATTAACTTGAAAATAATAGAACTGGTGCTAAACCAAGAGCACTGAACAAAACACTTGTGGTCTTCGAAATTAACATAAAATTGTCAGCCTGAAAGTACTTTAAGCGGTAGATGGCATAAAACATGGATGAAGTGATAAAGTCCGGTGCTCGTGGGCACAGCCTGCAGGTAACCGTTTCTGTAATATGTAGGCTTCGAGTTTTATCTACACTTAGGAATGCTATAGTACTGCATTCGCAATAGTAAATACAATCGTAAATATGAAAGTGAGGGGGAAGTACACAATGTAGGTACTATAGGTAATAAAATATTCTTCGAAATTATTACACTTTGTTTTTTTTTATTGTCAAATAAAAAAAACTACAGTTGACAGATGAATGAAATGACAGTATTAAATGGGAAACATAGAGAGGTAAACGTTATTATGAATGTAAGTGAAATATCGTATTGTACTCATAAATCCTAATAGGAAAAAGTGCTTGCTTCTTCATATGCTATAAATAAAGCAATAAGTGCTCTTTAAATGAAAATAGGCAATGAAAAAATTGCAAGTACGCTTCAAAGTAACTTGTCTAGTAAGGTAATTTATCGTGATAGAGTTTCCGAATTCATTTAGCTTTTTATCCGTAGACTTGCCTCGCGATAAACTTCTAGTAGGAACATTTACTAACATCGCGTTCAGGAAACTCGTATGTATGTAAAATAGTTATACAATTGCATTTAAATTGGTAATACGCGTTAACATGTAAAACGATTCTAGAACGCATGTAACGTCATTATTAATTTGAAATTGGTTTGTAAAAAAAATGTTATTCTAAACGGTGTAAGCGCTCGTTAATTTCGCATCGATCTACGTTTTTTCTTTCGTACCACTTATGTCGCATTAACGGTAATACATTCACATCACCGCGATTGCTTCTAAAGTAATTTGAAGTCCTCGACTTCATAGTTTCTCAAGTTCTTTTTAGTTCTTCAATTGTTTGAACGTACATATCCAAACAACTTAAGAAAATATTTACTCGACACTCCATGAACGGTGTCCACTCGGGTTTTTTATATAGAAAAGTCTTCACGGGCATCGAAATGAGTTATTATTCGCATGCAAACGGTCGAGTCATCGCGTAAGGAGTAATAAAGGAAAAAGTACAGAATCAATCACGCGATAATTTAGCGACACAGCGACAAAGTGATCCGCGCCTCGGGCGAGCCGAGTCTGGAAGTCGGGTGCTAATCGATTTATGCGTTCACGCAAGAGGCGATCTGCGCAAAATAAACATCCGCGGCGTACTGAATTATATCGCAATGTGATATTTCTGCTCAATGGGATCTCACTTCGAATGCGCATTCAGTCTTGAAATGGTAACGAGTACTTAGATCCGTACTCGAATCGATTTACCTTGTCTAATATTTAGTTCAGCTGGATCTAAGTGTTGTGTGATCACGCCCACGGTTTCCAAGTCCACGTAGCGACAGCATCGGCGTAACGATCTTTAATATTCATTTGTTACAAATATGAGATTGTGAGTACAGTTACGTTAAGTCCGCAGAGAAACTAGGTAGGTGTGTCTCACGCGAATGTTGGAAAAAGTGGCATCGCTGCAAAAAGATATCGTGTAACAAGTTCTCTTATAATACTTTTCTAATAAGACAGTGATAGGACCGGAAAAGCCACCGATACGCAGTCATGGTTTTCCTTTCTGGGTAAAAATATGACTATGAGGAAATTTATTAACTTCGTACATTATATTCATAATGGCGGTTATAATAACGGTATATTATTTCTTCGTCATAATTCTAAACAGATCATAAATTCGTTTTGTAGTCTGTGTTTACATACACAATTAACTTGATAAATATTTAATGTATGTAATAATCGCAAATAGCTAGAGCATAACAAAATGATATATTATTTCAACTGCTTACTTAAAATGTAAATATAATTCGAAAAAAAAAATGCTTTTGAATATACGGATTCTTTATACGAAATTCTAGCGCATATTAAGAATGTATATGAATGTCATTTTATGTATCATAAATTTGATTAAATTGACGATTATTTCAGTGGACATGTTTCATTTATTTCGTGGAATTCAATCATCATCAGAGAGCGAGTCTTTAGCGAGATAGCTTACTCGAGCCCGAGAACCCACCAGGTCTAAACAACTGGCCCAGGGCGGTCTCATTTACTTACAAAACGAACGTGCATGCTTTTTCCGCAGCTCAACGCTCCGACTATTGAGTTGTACATATGTATTTCTATGCAAAAATCCAACCTACACTGTACAAGAAATTTACGATTGAAAAGGATATTTGTCTATCATTTTATATACAATTTTAATAAAAATATTTCTTTTCACGTTTACCGCCTAATTTGGAGCGTGTTAGCATACAAAGGCAGTTACCGACCCGTTTGGATAATAAAAGGCCAGTCTGGATAAAACTACTTTCTTACAAATTGGCATTTTGCAACGACGTGCGTTATATAGTAGAATTGATTGTGTATAGGTCTCTTTTATGTCCTTGAATTGACGAATAAGTAAGTTTTTCTATTGACAATAAATATCGAAACCCCGCTGTGATTCGATCCAGTAAATTTTCGTTTTAGAACGTGATATTTCATATAATATGTTGAGTTTCAATAGCCCCCCCGTTTGACATTATTTAATAATTGATTCTACTTACAAACGTTTTATAAACCAATTCATTACAGGTATTTAGATGTGTTCGTGAATATGTATTATTCTCTTGACACCGAAGTTGTAAGCTTATAGTATACCTTTGATTTGGTGGCATTTTAGCTTGCTCTTGGAAGACGTCCAGCAACTTTGGGTAAATTTCATTTTGGTTTAAGAAATCGTTAACAAGCAAAACATATCAACAGGGACTTAATATATCTGGGACATATATAATGCCGATGACTCGCAACGGGTTAACGCATAAATACGCCACAGGCATACAATTAATCCTCAGATATTGCGCATGATTGTTAACGACAGTAAACTGTTATATATGGTTGGATTAGTTTACATTTGCTTCGTTTAACGGAAATATGTATAATTGAATACTTTCACCAACAAAAAGCTGATTATAAAGCTGTTTTCTACACGATGAAACGTCATAATCTGGAAGTACAGTTTATTGGTTTTTCGAACGTTGCTGCAAAAGCCATGCGTTTGGATAGTCGCACGAGAGAAAACTAAATGGCGTGATCACATGGAATAAATTTAATTTATAAAAAACAGTTATGGTTTCACTGTGGCTTAAATATAAAGAAAACTTACTTAAACCGAAATGCTATAAATTATTGTGGCTTTTTTCTGTTCATACATACATTGACTACATATAGACATTATTACGTACTGGCCGTTATATTCCTGGACCGTTAGAAATTATACGACAGTAGACGTACAGCAATCGCTGCGGGCAGTCCAATCAACTCGCGGGTGATCCTATGCGACATATCTATTTATTTATTTGCTTTAACGTCTTTCAACGACTTTCCACAATGCAGACCATGTATCACTAACACTTTGGCAATGTACCTATCACTAACAAGCTCGTATGACCTTAACAAGGCAACAGCAGGTAACATTACCAGACGGAGAGTGGGAATCGTTATCAATCTGATTTTATAATTTTAGTACTTATATCTACATCAATATACCAGAGCACGTCAGAGCACCTATATTTACATCAACTAATAAAAAATATATACACATTTGAAAATTAAATGTGATATCAAATTTCAGGTGGCATTCCGTTGTTATTGATGGGTGAATTTGATTATATTTTATGTACCCTCCATCGCCTCATACGCTGCAAAATTAACCTCCATTTACCTCAATGTCGATCTTCACGCATCACGTCACTTCTCGTATGTCCGTGTGACGCTGCGCACGTGGCATTACGCACGTGTAAAATATAGAACATTAATTCTACTAAGATGCTAAATGAGCTTTGTAACGTTGGGATTCTAATTTTCCGTAGTTCGTAAGTTGATGATGATTAAAAAAATTGTAAACTAGCTGCCTATTCATTAATGAAGTTAACATTGATAAAAAAAATCTATCGAAGGAATTTATAATCGTTGGCTGTAAGAAGAATGATTGGTGTAAATAAACGCATATGGGCGGTGCAAGATGGCGAACGGAATACCTCACAGTTAAATATCACTCAAACGCACTGCCTCTGGCATTACATTTTTCAAATGCTCGCGCTTTTTCATTTACACCATTACACACTCATTAATAACACGGGTATTCGTGTAATTAAATATCTCATGACTGCAGTCATTACGTCAAGAAATGACGTCACGTTACGAAATGAATAATGACGTCCGTGCGTTTCTAGAATAAATTAACTGAAACACAGAAATTTATAACTAAAGTTTGCCTGCGGGTATGATCACAGCATTTTAATTCCAAATTTGAACAGTTGTGTTTTTAATTTTTCTTATTGTTTCTGCAGGTTAGAAGCTAAATTTGGTACCTAAACAAAATTTTGTAATGTCCGCGTGTTTTGATAGCTAATTTATGTTTCTTTATTTCATTTTATAGAAAAGAAACAAAATCTCATAAGTTTTATCTTTTTGGAGTGAACCGGTCACCATTAACGGCTCTCATTGAACTTGTTTAACGTATAGATAATAATAATAATACGTACAATTATCTGATGTGTTAAATGTCCAAAGCTAGTAGCACTTTGTTAGAATTATACGATTTAAACTTAAAACGGAACATCACGCCTATGATCACCGAAGCTGTAGGCAGAGGAGTGTAGAACACCCACGTTTCCCCGGTTACGCTTAAGTCTCATGGAATACGTAGTGAGCCTATTGCCATACACTGGGCACAGATCCAGACTCCGAGTCACTCCTGGAAATTCTAAAATTAGAAACGTCCAGTAGTATCCGAACCGGGATTTGAATCCAGGACCTTCCAATCGGTAGTCGCGTTTGCAAGCACTCGACCAACGAGGCAGTCGATTACGATTTAAAGTTTCTAAAATGATTATCGAATGCTATTTCAATTTAAATTTGGTTTACACACAACCATTTCGTGTAACAATCATGCTCACACAATTTAATGCCTAACGTTTTATGGAAGGCAAAGCATTAAAAAAAAACGATTCACATTCAGTAATATAACTGTATTTGAATAAAGAATGGCGATGAGCTGTCATGCAAATATCAAACAAGTACAGAGCTTTTTAAGTACATACACACTTCATCAAATATTGAATGAATACACGACAAGCAATACTGTGTTTGAACTTGTATTTTACACAGTTGATTAGATAGTTGCAAAAAACATAAGAGGTACATTAAAAATGTAACTGTTTTGTAAGTTAATAAGACGAATGTACGCAGGTACATTCTAGACGCGATCTATGGACGTTCGCCTCGAATCCATATTGGAATGAAACTTGGCGCTGTAATGCGTTTGTAAAACAGTTATATTTTCTCCAACAGTTCAAATAGTTTCTCGTTTTAGTGTCTGCAGGTTTATGCGGCTTACCTTAAGCTGCGTTGTTAGTACTTTCCGACGGTTTCGATAAGATTTTACCGCTCCGTCAATCGGCCGCCATGGCCCACTTATACACTTGTCTTTTATTTTGGATTCGCTCTCGTTGTTGTCAATTAGTTCTGCTAAATCTTCAGACACCGGAATAGCAGTCTGCGAAACTCTAATCGCGTATTTTTTTTGCAACTTCTCGAAAGTTTTTATTACGTCAAAATACGATAATTGGATGTATTTCGTCGTCGATCTGAAACTATTTTACAAAGCATGTGATTGCTAGTTAAGTATATTGTTAAAGTTGCGACCGGATTGGTTTCAACATTTGTTGATATGAGGAAGTCTGAAACCTGCAAAACCAGCGTGCAAGTATGAGAAGAGTTGTGAACATAGAAGAAGCACATCTTGTCTGTGAGATTCGAGATACCTATTCTTCTTTCGATGCTTTCTTCCTATCCGCACGTAACCTGGCTTGACGATATAATAATGATAAAGTTCGTTTTTGTCTTTCATTTTTCTAATAAGTATTATTTAAATTACAAACATACATACATACATCAATGCACTTGGTTTTAAACAGTCCGAGCATTGGTACGCATTTGCAATAAATTTGAAATATGACTGTAGTTGTATCTATGATATATCTTTGATAAACAAGTTCCTTTTCTTTGGGCTCAGTTTAAACTGCTTAGCGGCTTAACTAGATATCGTCGTTATGGGTTTTAAAATCAGATTAAATTGTTATAACTGATGGAAATGCTATGCGCTAATCTACGTAACGTATACAGGGATGAAATTTGAGTGTAAGAAACAAATTGATGACTGTAATTAAAGCGGGATCGTGTACCTATCCGTTTTTATGGATGTTTTATACATCGCGTGACCGCGCCGACTTCCCCATCAGTCGTAGCTCAATTACGAGCGGTTACTCCGAGCTGACGTTGAGCAACCGTAATGAAATTTAATCACCTCAATTTGTTAATATAATATGTTTTCCTTAAGGTTATATTTTATTATTTCGTTACAACGCCTCATTTGTATTCCACGAGTGCGGTACGAATCACATTTCCTATGTGGGGTCTTTGTTGCTTAATCTCGCTGGCTCTGGTGTGTGGTAACATTAATCTATTGTAATTATTTTACAATAAAATGCAAGGGACGGTCTATATTAAGTTAAGGATTAGTTATTGTGATGCAGTATTTTCTACTTTGAAAATGTCAACTTAGGAAAATACTTAGCGTGATATTTTATCATTGAATCACACTGCAATATCGAAACATATCAAGAATTATGGGACAATCTATACTTTTCAAATGTCTATAATAATATGATTACCTAATTAATTTTATAATTTTGTTTAATCCAAGCTGCCGAAATCGCTAACATGTAATATTTACCAACATGGGTAACAATTATGGACCCTGTACTATTATTACAACCAGTTATTACACGACATTTATCATTTAATAATGATTTGTATCGCTTCGAACAATCTGCAGGCGATGTTCGTAGCGACCATAGGTACATATATCTATACTATTTGAGCCTACACTAGATACAAATGAGCAAATTATATAACGCGCATTAAGACTATTATTAGCTTATTTGTCGAAAAATACGACATCAGTATATTAATGCTTCTGTATATATAAATTTGAAGAAGGTATAAAGCAGTCAGTGTCAATAGTATTTTTGCATGTAATGACTCTGTTATTTCATAGTACCTAATATTTTATTTACAGTTTTAAATTGCAAGATAAGGTTCGGTGTTCTCTGTCTACCTGGTAAAGGAACCGGGCAATATAATAATATAAGAAGGTGGTACATAACTTTTTAAATCTCATAAGTCTTGCAAATGCTGACGGTACCATTAAGACATAATGTCTACTTTTGACACACTTGCAACGTTATGTTTAATACGAAGACGCAAATATAAATATTCTCGTGATAGAAACACCTCTTATTTCGCGGATGGCAAGTTTCCATTCAAAACCGTAATTACGTTTCGTTTCACTTTCAAAATTTTTTTTTTTGTATTAAAAAATAAATTAAATAAATGTGCTGTCTGGTGAACCCGGATACACGTGCAAAATGAGCTTGAATTTTACAGAATTAATGGTGTTTTTTTTAAATATACATATGTAGGTACTTCATGTTAAGATGTACGTGAACTAATCAGTTTATATAAAAACTCGATTGTAAAAAAGTAATAATACCAATTGAATTTACAGTAATATTATTTGAATATACATTAATATTATTATTTGAATATTACGTGTCTATGAAAATAGATCTAACGATAGCATTTATAAGTATTTTATTATTTGTGAGTTATTTTATACAATCGCAAGGGAGTAACGGATCGACGTTTATTTTTTGTACAAATAGTTGAAGAAGCGAAGAGACATAACCTACTTTTTACCACGGAGACATTAACTTGAGCAAAGTTTTTCTAGAAATTGCCATCGCCATGATTGCGTTGTGAATGAATCTCTTTGACGATGTGAAGAGCAATTAATCAAAATCTCAACAAAAGGAATCGTTAACGTGTTCGGAGTAAAATCACGTTTTAGTTCAATCAAAATCATTTTGCACGTTGTCGTGAGATACTTTCACTGGCCGTGTGTTAGTTGATAAATCAACGGCAACATCACTCATGATTAAACGTGTATTGCCTACTCGTATGTCTTGTTTTTTTACTATTGAATCGAGTAACTACAAGCGGCCGATGTGCCATCATTAATCTATTTTCCTTTTCACTAATAACTTCCTGTAAACAATCCGAAAGTACTCGTATAACCGATATGTTACTTACATTGACGACGTCACTGATTAAAGCTGTTCATATTTGAGACGTGTAACCGTGTATATAAGGTTTTTAATTTTTATATATACGGTAATTGACTGGATTGAACATTAAATATCAAATCCAATAAAATCTCTATTTTTTCGAATAGTAATTCTACATGTATTTTAATTCAATATCAGGAACTGACGTGCTACGTCTATGTACCGTTCACTCCCTCCGTACAGGCACGCCAGTTTCAGAACTTCGGAGGTAATTCATTCCGTTGCTTGTCATCGGACGTGGTAATGTTTACTCTATTCTATCATATTTTTTACCGTTAAATATGCCTGCAGTAAATCATCACTAATGATAATATGGAAAGTAACACAGTGCACTCGCAAACATTTTCCCTCATTAGGTTAACTAGTATGGTCAGTACATTAGTCTCCAGCGGTCATACAGACGGCGACCACTATTCTCTAAGTTGGGAACGTTTTAACGCTCTTGTTGAATTTTGTGCTCAAAAAAAAATTGGGAACGAAAGCTCATAGTGTTCAAAGTATTATTTTGATTTTAAAAGAAAATAATAGGAGTGTATTACACTCCCACGTTTCACCAGTTACGTTTAAGTCCCATGGAATAGATGGTGAGTCTATTGCCATACACCGAGCACAATTCGAGACTCCGAGTCACTACTAGATATTCTAAATTAGAAAAATCTAATAGCACCCCACCCGGGATTTGAACCCGGGACCTCTCGATCGGCAGTCGCGTTTGCAGCAAACTCGACCAACGAGTATTCATTAGATACTTACTAAATTATTTAGAGCGCGATCTGTTCGGCAATAGTAGGTGTGAAACAGCGTTTCATTCAAATTCCAAAAGTAGTAGGTACTTGGTAATTCCAATTTGTACGTCTCATTAATTTCGTTCGTTCTGTAAATAAAAATAGTGCACAGTATTTTAATTTTTAATTGAATTTATAGAGAATCGTTATAAGTTTTATGATTTTAAAGGTTAATCATAAAACGTTTAAGTGCTTTAGGAAACTATTTTATATGTATTATTCCATCCCTTTTATAGACTACTGCATACTTGGACGGTCAGGGTAATGAGGCTTATTTCTGTATAGGAGTGAGGGGAGAGGGTAAATAATTTGTTTTATATAAAATCCGTGAACTATTAAGCCAGGAAATCCTGGCCTGGCCTTTTGAATTCAGCAGCTTCCCGCTGTCCTCTTCACATCGTCAGACCACCTGGTAGGAGAGCGACCTATGTTCCTTTTACCGAGACAACTGACGCAAATTATGGGGTAATATTGGAACGAGTGAATTTCATGGTTATATGCTGATGAATTTCGTAAGCAAAATAATTTCCAGCTAGAACATTGGAGCGTTTTAGAGCAATTTCCATAAATTATGCGCACTGCAATTAAACGAAATAAACATAAACGAAATGGTTCACTGGCAGCGTCGTTGCCGTTCAGCTTGTCGTGACATGTGGTTCGTGTTAACATTGGCTGCAGTACTTTTCATGTACTATTTGCGTGCACGCTGCTTGCGGAAACAGTACTGCTGTAACAATATTTAGGTTAAGAATCGGACCTTGCACACTTGAATTGTGCTCTGAATTCTACGGATGTGCTGGACTGATTTATGAAGTCTTGACGTGTTCCAGCTTCATTTTCGGGAATATTAAAACGTAAACTGCTCGCAAGTAGTACGTGCTATCAGCGGTGATTCGTTAGCAGGTGGCCCTTTTGCGTCGTCTGGATTATTTGTAATGGAAATGAAAACAAATCTATAAACATCCTCAATATGTCATTGAATAGTTTCAGCGTAGATATATACTATATTTAATAAATCAGTCTAAAAGAAGAGAAGATTTAGAAGTGAGAAATAGACTAAAAATAAAGTAAGGTAATGCTGTGGGAATTGAGATGTTATTTGGTCGAAGGTAAAGGCTAATGTTGTTGACCGCGAGTCAACTCTGAGGCCATTGACTATGCAGCCATGCGTTTATAGAGTTCATGAAATATTTAATGTTTGATTTCAAGCAAATTTTTTCGCAAGTTTAATCTTGTTTTATTTGAACTAATGGATTACTCGTGCTTACATTACTGTGAAGGTATTTTTATTAGGTCCGTCAAATCTCTTAATGTAGATTACATGGTTACGGTAGGTGTGTAATTACTGTGAGTAAGAAGTACACGATTTTAATTTACGCTATTTTTTATTTCGATTTCATTTTGTTAATGGAATATAAGAGTGATGTACACAAAAGAAATCTTAATCAACATGTAGAAAGGAGATGTTTTTAGAGTTTTTGTCTTAGATAAATTTAGCCGTAGAATCACATTGTGGGCATTTTACTAAAAAAATACCGAAAGCAAAGATCCAAACGGCACGTATGAAAAACTATGCGGGCATTCTAATTACAGTTATCAGTGCCATGTATATAGAAAGTCACATCACGCTTAAACTCCCCGAAGAGGTAGGCAGAGGAGTGTAGTACCTACAGTTTAGTAGAGTATAGCTTAGTACAGTTTAGTACATTGTAATACAGTTTCCTAAAATAGTTTTAAATTATCTGATTAAGATAAAGCGGACCAAATACAACTACACAAACCATAATAAATTACTCGGGAACTTAGTTTGTGCATATTAAGTTCAAGTATTGTTGTTGGCTCAGTGGCGTGCCATTGGAGAGGGCTATGTCCAGCAGTGGACGGGAGTAGGCTGATAATGATGATGATGATGATGATGATTGTATTTGTTTCGATGGCGACCTAGCGCGTCCAATTTTTAACAATCTGTACATAACAAAATTGAAAAAAGTCGAATACTGACTTGTGAAGATTGACTTATGTCATGAGACACGAGTCCATTCCTTTCCTTTTCCGCAGTCTCATGAACACTTAGGGTAAACAAATGAGTATCAATATCGCCTTTTAATAACTTCTCTTCTTCTGTCTACCCTGTGTTCTAATATTTACTCTGAAATGTCTCTTCGTAGGCTTCACTACGAGAGGAATAGTTCAGTAAATCTACTATGTAACACTTGTACCTATTATAAAGAAAGCGCTGCATTTTCCTCATGTGTCCGAAATATTCGGATCGTGGCTAATGGCGTATTGTTAAGACGTGTTGTTATCTGTTTCAGATCGTGTTAACTGACGAGCAGCCGGGAAACGTGAGTATGCAATGCACTTTACCTACATACCGAATTTATATGCTTTTCGTGAAGTTCTGCTTACGGTGTGATGAACACTACTTAGCGTTAGTAATACTGTAGACATACTGGGATATATTTCGTAGTGTCGAGGAACTTACAAACCCTTCAATTATATATAGGACTATATAATAAAGGGCATTTAACTACTGAATAATCAATGCATCACTTGCGTTGCGATAGAAGCTTCCATGTTGTTTATAATGTCAATTAAAATCATTTAGTACAACACGAAACTATTATAATGTTCAATTATAAGCCTAGAGGTAGAATTCAATCTCTCAATCCAGGGGACCTGGGTTCAAATTCCTATAAATGTTAGTTATTTTAATTTTGAGAAAGAAAAGACCCATGTCTAACGGTGGAATGCTAAATATGCATGGCATGAGGACATAAATAAATTTTATTACGGCCTTATTATGCCAATTAGATCATGGAATGACCGTTTCAGATGGTTAAGTCCATAGATCGTTAGCGGGAGGCTAATCGCCATTGCCGTTTACTGACTTTAAACCATAGGGTCTACGATATGTATTGTTTGCATGTGCGTAGAACGTACGCGGAAATGAAATAATTTGTTGAATGTTAGTTTCGTTGATAATAGTATTGATATTGAAAACAAATGTAATCTTTATGTACTATTTTCGCGTGTTGTAAATTTTTAAATAATTTGTAGAGTGGAGACTCGAATACATTACAATAATATGTATTACAGAACAACTCTACATAAGTAGAGTACTAATACAAGTTGAATTTAGAGAAGGTTTTTTAATTTGGTCTAGGTACTAGAGAAATTTAGATAACAAATCAATACTAATTAAGATTTTTCTACACGTGTCAATAGATTGCAGCAATCGCTTATTATGAGATAACCTATGGTCGGCTCACTATTACTATCTATTCTATTAAACTGACTGTTAAAAAGTGTATAAACTCCTTTAAAGTAAAACCATTATAAAATACAAATAAGAATGTTGAGCCGCGTTTGAAATGTTTATCGATTTAATATTAAAAATATGACTAAGAATTTATTTCTAAACAGGAGTCCGCAGCAATCCACTTGCACAGACACGAGTCACTTTATGCAGGCAGCTCTGACCACGGCGTCGTGACCGAACCGCGTTGTGTCGGCTCGTATACTTTCCATTTCTTCCGTAAAGTAAGGCACATAATCCGTTAGGAAGAGAAAACATTTCAAGGGTTGTGCATTAAAGATTATGTTGCCGTATACAGAGACTTATCTACACTCTACAGAGTAATCTGTTTCTTCTCTTTAAGTAAAGCACTTATACATTTAGAAGACAAAGTATGTGTTTACGAATTACGAAATTTCTGCAGCATGCTATTAGTTTTAGTAAAAAACTCCTAAAAAACGGATTTATTTGTTTAGTTCTTTTCTATTGTATTCTACTTTTAACATATAAGTCAGGTGCATTTTAGAACTGTTAATTATTTTTATAATCTGTTCCTCAGTGACTGCCTTGATCTATTCATACCTAAAACTTTCGACGTAATACGTAATATCACGCCTGTAATCTCCGAACAGGAGTGTAGTACACTCTCACGTTTCATCAGTTACGTTTAAGTCCCATGGAATCGGTGGTGAGCCTATTGAACCTAAAAATTTATTTCGTTGTATTTCAATTATTTGGCCCATCATGTAATTTTGGAATCCAGTACGTTTATAAATGTAGGAATATAGTTATTGAAGCATGTATAAAGCAATGAACTACTAATAGGTTTCTTTTATTACTAAAATAATTGCCCACTTACTACTTACACTAAACTAAAGACATATGTACATACATATATGTATGTAAGTACCGGGTTGATGTTTCTAAATCTGAACGGCGTTGAATAATTGAAACGAACATTATGATAACGCAGTAATTAATCAACAGAGACATTAATAAGGATGTTTAGTTTTATTAACTGTATATATTACCCGAAGTGCGAACAGGCGAGAACGTGTTGGCGAATCGATTCTTTTAATCATCCAATATTATGCATTTCAACGCTCGCAAAAACACAAACGCAATTTGCATCGCGTCGTATCGGCGTGCGGCAACTCGTAAATCAAACAACACCAATAAAGTGGGACGGTTGATGAAGGAAATCGAGTTCGTAAGCGTTTAATGTCTGTTAAGCACACAATTAGTTTTAGGGTTGCTAGTGGAGCGATCTTTTATTTTCTTTCTATTCATATACTTGGAACATATGACCCTCATGTCAGTGTCATCGTCGCAAGTATGTGTTGACTGCAGTCGCAACTTACTGTGACTTGACAAGCGATATCTACCTCAAAGAAAATTATTTTTTATAAAGTAGCTAACTCACTGTCAAATGTATGTTTTCGTGAACTCTTACGAAACGTCTAATGACGAATCTTTGAAGCGATGTATCTGAAAGTAAATGGTGGAGTCTGGAATCGTGCCCGGTGTATGGCAATAGGCTCACCACCTATTTATTCCATGGGACTAAAACACAACTGGTGAAACGTGGGAGTGTACTACACTCCTCTGCCTACCTCTTCGGGGATTACAGGCGTGATGTTACGTATCTGAAAGTAATTGCATAAACCTTTGTATAGTTTAATTGCCTAGTCTTACAATGGTATAGGCCTAAGTTGCCGTGTTACGCATACAGAAGCTGCCCGCGTTAGCAAACTTCTAAAGTACTGAAGGTGCTCGGTAAATGTGATTTATTTTATCGTAGGTATAATAGCTCAGAGCCGATGAAGGAAACTTTTTATAGTACAGGTACGTTAAGATATTATCGCGGTGAAATTGTTTCTCGTGAGAGTGGCTATCTTTGCATTTACCCGCTAAGTTCTGCAGCTTTAGCCTAAGAAACGTCAGGGCATCAACCTGTGCAGATAGCTATTGTAGGAGTTTTTCCGTGACTTGTAATAAATGGATTTAATTATAATCCTGGATGGAAATTTGGGATGACTATATCTGTATATGTTGTTAGAATACAAAGTCTTCTAATTGAATTACAATACAAAGTTTAGAATTTTATTTTGATACATATTTGATAGAAATTTTGGCAGAAGTCACTGACCGGGTGCGTTTTAGGAAAGAAAAGAAATATTAAAACAATAATGAAAATTATATGTAGCATATTAAATCAATGAAAAAAGACAAACAACGGGAGCTATCGTATCACAGCTAAACGTGACGTTGCTAGACAATAAAGTGTGGTTATACCTATTGCTTGCTGTAAATACAAAACGAAATAACTGACTATATTAAATAACGGAGTGGTCACCATCAATAATCATTAATAATAATAATTATCATGTATTATTATTTTTAATTCACATTCCTAAACAAATTATACGAGCCGCGTCGCTAGAGAACCACCCAGCAAATTGTCTTCCGCTTCACGCCAAGCGCCTGAGTAATTCGTAAGTTTGTTATTCATGAATTAAACACATTCACATTAAAACGTGCATTAAATGAGTGCAAAGTGACTTGCGTTGGCAAAACGATGAACAGATAATGAAGACTTTTAAGAGAGTGTAGACAAAGATGTGGTAGAAAATTGCGTTTCCCTAATAAAAGAAAATTTAAACTCAATTAAATTATTTTATTTACTGCTATTTTAACGTACCACTTAATAACGTACATTCAAAGACGTATGATTTTAAACATTGCTTTACTGTTATTAAATTTGATGATTTTGCCATTTATTATGGGGAACTAATTACGGCGGGCTTATCGTGTATTACGAAAGATGACTGAAATAACTAATAAGAAATTGTAATGGCTCAGAATGAAATTGCCTTGTACTGTTTAATACTTAAGTATAAATTACATGTTAGTACAATACATTAAGTACCTGCATTTCCTCAAGTATTTTATGCTATTGATTTCGGTAGCTCAATACTATTTTTCAATGCAATGAACACGTACATAACTACATAAATATTTTGATAGATGTACGGAGACTAATGTTTGATTATATAAGATATATGGTTGGATATTAACGGGAATGTGGTGAAGGAGTTGCTCTACTGAAAGCGAGTAACGAGTAAATACATAAAATCGCAAGAACAAGAAATATTTTTTAATAAAGTTATTCGCTTGGCGGGTTGCAAACATTTTTCAAAATTAAACTACGCTGGTGACGCTGACAGCGTGATAGTAACTGATGAGTTTCAATGAACTCTAGGTCAATGTGATAATATTTTATTAAACAGTCAAAGAAATAGGAGGAAAGGGTAACAACAAAAACAGCAAGGGCATATCAATCAATATAATAATATAAAAATCGGCCCATTTATCATTTCACTGTTGAAATATGGGTTAAGGCCATTGCTACGCTGGCCAAGTGCAGGTCGGCAGACTTCACACACCTTAGAATTATTTTTTTTATGAATTCTAAAGTGTGCTGGTTTCCTCACGATGTTTTCTTTCACGGTTTGTAAGTGATATTTAAATTTAAAACGCACTTTTTAAAGAGGTGCGCGCCACGGATTGGCGCCTAGCATCCCCGGTGTAAGACAAAGAAACGACAACCGGTGGAGTAGGCGAGTTCTGGAGTGGAGACCGCGGCTCGGCAAACGCAGTGTAGGACGCCCTCCGGCCCGCTGCGGTGGGGTGATGATCTGCGAAAGGCTGCAGGCAGAAGCTGGATGCGACAAGCCGAGGACAGGGCGCGATGGCGCTCATTATCGGACACCTATGTCCAGCAGTGGACTGAGATAGGCCGATGATAATAATGATGATGATGATGATGATGACGATGATGACGATCCCCGGAGTAAGAGTCTGAATTCGTAATCACTAGGCTATCACTACTTTTTTTATTTATCAATTACTGTAGGAAAGGCACAAATCAATGTTACTCGTATTTTAAAGTGATATTTAGTCTATTTAGCATTAAATACCTTAATTGTAAGATTACATGTAACTTGTTGTATCGGTGGAGTGATATAGTGAGGATGTCTGCTTCATAATGATGATGATGACGTCCAAATGCGAAACAACTATCAAATCTAATGTTGATGGTGGTGAACAAATATTTTTCAAATGCTGTGTGCATTTTTTACTTTTTAAGTAACATATTTTTTTTCTTCGGGTATCGTTCATCGCTTGGTTGGTTGACGTGCGACAATTGTGTAATAGAAAAGTTGGGGAGGCGTGGAATCTCGTAATTTTGATAAATGAACTGGAAACATTAAAATATTATATACGTAAAACAAACGCGCTGTTGCGTGTAATATATTTTCGTCTGGCTACTAAATTGATTGCTGCCACATGAGCGCCTGTAATGCTTTATAAATCATATTTTTATTGCATCAATAGTGACAAATGGTTGTTCAGTGCGTTTGTACTACTCGTATATACGCATGTATACTGCGGTCCTACTGCGGCTTTATCTTAATCAGAATTAAAACGAAGCGGTTGGAATTTTATTTCGTCCGAACAGATCGCACGCAACAATAACTCGAGTCTGTGGACAGCGATCATCGTGACCTTTAGCTGATTTATGGTCATGTAACCCGACGGTGGGGCCCTTTAACTATATTTTATTTGCCCACTGAAACAATATTGCATAGCATGGTCCACGTATCATCGAGAAGTTTCGTGATAAGTTATAATGTTTTCTTTCAATATATCGTAGTTAAGATATATCGTAAAACAAAGCTATACTCAGGGGTATTCATAATGTTCGAAGGAGTAGCAATGCCTGTCTCTGTTACGCAATTTAAGTACGGATTCCGCTCCTATCAATATTATTTAATTGTTTGCACATAGATAATCAACCGCTGATACTTTCTCTGGACCTCTCAGTATAAGAGGAATTACTGTATAAACGCTTTTTCTTTCCAATATTGGTTGTAATTTTCCACACACAATGAGAAGGGATAAGGTCACTATCTGGCAGGCTGTTCTAATGCGGACTTAGAATAGTATCAAAAACTCTAAGGTATGGAGGTCCTTTTATTGGGTTTTTCTTTGACCCTTACAGAAAGTAATATTTAATCTCAAGTCGTTCGTCATTTCGTAAAGGAATAGACGCCACTTTTTAAACTTAGTTCTCCTGGTGTGGGAGGCTGAACTCTAATACACTGCAATACACTACTTCTCCAATGTTTATCTTCAATGTTTATATGTTTGGTGGTATGGTTTCAAGCACTACTACTCCCCGAGATCACCTGGGTTCGATCTCCGAGTCGTGTAGTATTGGATTTCTCTATCTTGAAATTATTAGTAGTGGCTCCGAGATTGACATTGTGCCCAGTGCATGGCAACAGGTTCACCACATGTTCCATAGTTAGACGTAAACGTAACTGGAGAAACGTCGGAGCGTACTGCACTTCTCTGCCTACCCCTTCGGGGATTGCGGGCAAGAAATATGTATACGTAGTGCTACATTCTAGGCTGCAATCCGATTTCCATTAGATGAGATTGCAGACAAATGCGAGTCTACATAAAAAAGAATGCTACGTATCATCACCGTCAAACCACAAGTAAAACGACAGTACATTTGGAAGTAAAATAAAAAAAATACTACTGATCTGCCGATGTTAACAAATTATTTCACAACCCATATAATATTTCCAGTGTCACAGGTTTCATTGGATTAATTGACGTGTAGTGGAAACATCGCGCTCGTGTACGGAGGTGTCAGTGTCGCTGGACTTACAGCCGTGACACCCGAGCCGGCGTACGGCTACCGTAGTTTTAATCTATCCATCGATGTTCATAACTAATTTACATCGTCATTACCTGGCCAGTTATACGTAGGAATACAAAAAAAGCGAATATTTCCAGCCCCGACACGTACAGTTTACGGCATCGATCTTGTATTTTTTTCCAGCGAATTAAACAAAAAAAACAGCGCTTTTTCTCCTTTTACGCATGTACGAAACGAAGCGTGAAAAATCCGTGAATAATTTAATATAATGTGAATAAATTTTATCTGCTTTTGTGGCGCTAAAATAATTCCCTTTAAGTCTATATGTGAACATGTTGTTCTTGTGGTCGTGTTCATTTGCAATGCATACATTAAAAAAATGATTATATTGCAGGAACAAAGATGTATCATTTCGATTTTATAGGAAATTTATTCACTGGCCATAAATAATGATAAATTAGGGACGAGTTTAAAACTTTGTTTTTAATGTATGGGTTTATGTTTTTTATTTTAAATTGAAACTACAAAAATGAAACCTGCTATCGTATTTCTGCAACCTACTTCTTTACTTAATAGTTGAGTCAATTTACTTATGAAACAGAGCATAGATTGTGTGTAATCTTTTTGGATATCGGTAAACCAAATAAACGGAAACAATGGTTTCTACGCTATTTGGGGAAAGTAAAATACACAAATTATTTGTTAATGTTATTACTGGTAGATAACTAAACGCTCATTCTGAAAAAAAAAAATTCAGTCGAAATGGTACAGAATATATTATGTATGTAGATATATACTTAAGAAGTTCGATCAATAATTTATTGAAATACATTATCTAAATAAGTACATTTTGCAAGATTTTCCTTAATTTTAAATTTCCTGTCATTATTATGAGATGCATATATTCACATACCTGCATAAAATTGTAGGACTGCACGTATGTACCTATAATCTAATTGTTAATACATCGACATTACATAGTCGTAATATATACTCCATTGGTTGGTACTGTGGTAAAATAAAAAAAAACAGTTTGAGTTGGAATTTTAAGTTTTAAAGAACATGATTCTAAAGACCATTTGATGAATTGAAGCATAATATTGAGTGTTCTCAATTTATTTGAAAACCTTATAATTGCAGAAAATCTATCCAATTTCATGGATGTTTATTAAATAACAAATAGCCAGAAAAAAAGGTATCAGTCATAATCGAATTTTGTTACAGAGAAATGACCGATTACTGACGCTCTAGGTAGCCAGCGACGTTGGGTTTATGAGTTCAACGCTATAATTACGGCATTTGTGGTCAATGTTACAGTGTCTTTTATTAATTTAAAAAGTTAAACTTTTATACGAAATGAAAAAAATAATTAGAAATTTTTTACTTCGTATAAATTTTCAATTTTTATTAGTTAGTATAAAAAAGCGTGCTATTCAATTAAATTACAATATATTATAATATTCATATGAATTAGTGATCGTTTTAGACAAACTGAATGAATGTTGCCATAATTATTTAAAAAAAATATATATATATTTTATACATACATAAGAGATCACTATACATTAAATAGCACTTATTTTTAGGTTAAAAATCTAGGTGGATTGAAAGATTTTGACAGTTTGGCTAAAATGCAGTATGCCTATCTCGACCCAAGCATACTAACGAAGCGTGCTGACCCGCCTTAGAAACAGTATAGCTGGAGATGCTAAGGGCGTGTCAAATTGATTGGTAATGATCATTATACTTTAACCACAGCCATGAGCAAGTGATAATAACTATCGATAAATATACGCATAATGTTGCCACATAACATGTGTATCATGATTTAATGACATGTTATCAAACACCAATAACATTGATGCATATAAAATATGTATGCGTCCAGCAATAGCAACTAATTCGAACAAAATACACGAAGATTAATACGTTTATAATGTTTATTGCACATAAACGTCGTGCCAAATTGGTAGTCGGATCACGAGTCGGCTGATTTATGTGGATTCGGTATCAAATGGGGAAGTTATAAATAATTATAGAATCTAACAGTACCTATATTTGTTCCTTAACACGTTGCAGTCGCGTCACGTATGGTTCTCTGGCCAGGAGCTGTTCCACCGCAGCCGGTAACCAGTCACGCGAGGAATAATATAACGAAACATAAATTTTATCGATCTGTTATAATTGTTATATGTACGAATCCTTTCCGGTTCCCGTATAGCTGTTAATTGGTCAGTTTTTTATTAAATCATTAATTGCGCGGGAAATGGAACCTGAAACTATATAAATGCGATACGCATTTAAGTACTAATTAATTAAGTAAATTAATTTTAATGAAAGCGTAATATTGTGTATAAATTAGCATTTTAAATTACATTTGTGTTTAACTAGCGAAATGATTAATAAATCGCTTACCGTAAATAATACAACACGTGTTATAGAACTGATCTTATTTAGAATGAAGGAACTTTACATTTAACACGCAAACGACTCCATACTTTACTTTGCAAGAAATAAATATGTGCTATATTTTGTTTTTAAAGGCACTTATCCGTCCATCTCACCTTTCTCTTTCATGAAGTTTTTGTTGCGAGTAATTTATTACTTTAACATATTGTATATTTCTTGTCGTCATTTCTACTTTTCTTAATGGCAGCCGAGTTGGTTTCGATGGACCGCGTTTTTATTGATGCACAAAGCGATCGATTTGATATCAACAAATGGTTAAGTATTTAACCTATAGACGATTGTTAGAAAGCTAAGAAAATCGTGGAATCGTAGAAGCGTATTTGTAGTAGTTTTCTGATACTATCGAACCATACGATACGACAGCCTCGTTGGTCGAGTGGTTGCAACCGCGACTGCCCATCTGGAGGTCCTAGGTTCAAATACCGGGTCGGGTACTATTGGATTTTTCTGATTTAGAATTTCTAGTAGTGACTCGGAGTCTGGATCTGTGCCCGGTGCATGGCAATAGGCTCACTACCTATTCCATGGGACTTAAATGTAATTGGTGAAACGTGGGGGTGTACTACACTCCTCTGCCTACTTTTACGGGGATAACTGGCGTGATGTTACGTTTTTTCGTCGATGTTACCTCGAACCACATGGTTTGGACACGTGTGCATAGTTGACTATAATTGTTAATGTAAACTCACCTTCAGAACTATTTACAATTAATTACGTAATTTTGAAATAAACATAATTTTAAGTTTTCAAGGAATGGAAAGTAGTTTCTTGCATTTTAAGTAAATTTTAAACGAATGCATATTTTATACTTTGATTCATATCAATGAAATTAAGTATTCTTTTAGTTCCAAAGTCAATTCATTTCTGATGCTTAGTACCTACATATTTTGTGCATCTACGTAATAACTCGCACGCCTAATATAGACATCAAAGAGTATTTAAGATCGGTAGCCACTCGTCATGTCAGCATTGAACGAGTTAAAAGGCAACGGCAATAACTGGGAGATAGATTTATGATCTGGGGGAAATAATAAATCATTGTACACTGCCTTATTACCGTTTGCTTAGAAAACTATCCGTATAACAAATTTATATAATATTTAATAAAATTTTATTTATATACTCATAATATGAGATGAACGGTCTCCGCGCGCGATCTCCCTGCGATCGACGTGAGCTCGTGATATATAATCTATCGGTCCAAAACTAGCCGGGCCCTGGGTACAAATATTATCTTATGTATAAACTATAAGCTAGATTATAAATCCCTTTCGTTTCTTTTGGAGTTCCTACAAAAAGCAACAATAACACTATATAACATTTGGTGCGGCGCCAACAGAGTGTTCCTTACAAAATATAGCTATATCCTTTGCAGGGATAAATGGTTCATAAATCTTGTAGTAGATAGCTTCTGGAAGGTGACTTTTAGTGATTAACTATGTACAGATACAGTTAAAGATATTTAGTTCTCTATATTATGGGATATCGGCGTAAGTTCAAAGACGGAGAAAGTCCTTATGTTCTGGCGTCGCGTGCGCACGGTAGGGTTGTCACAAATAAAACAAAATGTTAAGCGCTGTTGCATTGGCCAATCGATTTGCCTTTTTAGCGTGACTTGTTGTTTTCCGTGTTCGGGAATGGTTTTATCTTTCTTATCGTTCGTTTTGTTGTCTAAACGCAATAAATAGCAGTTAAGAAACACATAAAATGCTTAAACCACCTAATACATACAACAAATAATAAAAAATATAAAATTGTTTATAATTGGGAATAGATTGCGATAATGCAATTTTAATTTTTATCATGGCTGTTCTTAATATTCGAGTTTACATCTTAAAGATCAGCCCTAGTTGTTTAACACGTACCAACCCCAGTATGGCGCTGGCGACACGCTGTGCTCCCAACGGATGCTTTGATTAAGATATAAATGGGCACTCTATGTTTGATTTTGATTTGCTTTCCAAGTCTTAGGGTCAGTTTTGATGATTGAATGAATGTTCATGAGGAAATATTTGCATTAATCTCTATCAGCGTGACATTAGACACGAAGAGCTTTTATACAGCTTTTATTATCTGATAAATATGGCCGATGTGACGTTTAAGTTTTCTGATATAGCGTTTAGTGAAGTTCATGGATACCTACATCCTAGCGTAATATAACATATTAAAAATCATAAAACATAGTTAAATCATAACACATTTCATTATACGGTATCCAGTACACGGTTAATAAAGATTGCGATCAGATAAGTTTACGAAATTATTTTAATATATTTATGTTAAAGGACTCATTTGATGAATGGTTTTTTATTGTATTCGTGTTTCATGTCTTTTTAAAGATTTCATTTCAATAAAGATACGAGGTTGTGGCATTTTCATGGAGTTGAGAAAATAACAAATCAATATTATTTACTATGTAAAAAATTGTAGGCGGGAAAAAATATACTACCATATAACATTCACTTGAACTATAAATTACCTTTGTAACATCCACATGGAATTGTCGCAAAATATATGTTTAGGAGGACGTAAATTAGCCATTTGTGACGTAACAATGGACACCAGTGCCTTGCGCCTCAAAACTATACAACTCACAGTCGCGGTGCGACGGTTCTCAAAGTTTTTTCTTCAATGAGGTCTTTCAAAGATGACAATAATTGTGTTATAATGCTAATCACATCGATAGCACTTAAAACGACCAAATTGTTCTATTTATTTTGGATGTATTTGGTAACCAAATAATGTAGTAAAGTAAAAATGAATTATAATTACAATTACAGTCGATTTCACCATCGGACATCAAGTGTACTCATCACTCATCAGCCGCTAGGTTCCCCGTTCAACACACAGTAGGCATTTGTCACTAAAATTGTGATTCTGCTGACAGTTCAAAGTGTGGACGATACAAAAGGCTACAAAGAGAAAGAGTAGTATTAAGGTAAAGAGATTTATGATAAATTGTATATAATGTTAATAAAAACTCTAATTTCCTTTCGATTATTAAAGAAAACCTTACACATTTTTATGGTTCTAATAACATAAGTAATTTTACCAACGAATATTTCACTGGATATTTCGCTATGGTTTCTAATAATCCTTTTTATTACATATTTGGTGAAACGTGAGAGTATACTTCATTCCTCTGCCTATCCCTTCGGGTGTTACAGGCGTGATGTTTTTTTTATCTTTATTACTTATTTTGCATTAAGTTTTGAGAACCACTGGTCTCATACAAGTATTGTTCTTATTCTACGGGCGGAGTAGCGCACGCTGGATGACTTACTGAGGGACGGTGTTCTCGGCTTTGTGTTAAACCCTTTATGGGGTTTATGGAATTCTAAGGCCCCCTTAGAAATCAGTACATGCATTACGTACACCTTACACATGTAAAAGATAAACTGAGAATTCATAGTGTGGACCAGTATTATCATTCGTTAAGCCAAAGTAGTTGTTAGGAAAAGCGTGTACATTATTTTATTAAATTACCTCATGAATATGATTTATCTATAAATATGTAAGACCTGAATATTTCACTTCATCACTATAAGACATGATATTTGTGATAACAAGATAAAAATATTCGACCAACAATGTCGTGCGGGACACGAACAGCTGTAAAATAAAGTCACGGCAAAAAATATACAAAGTCGCAACAAAAAAATAAAAAAAAACTTTTTAATTACGTGAGTGTTTAACATGAAATTAGCGCGACTAATTATTATTTATTGCACATGTAGATAATTATCTACTGATGGTTATCGGTGGAAGAGAACTGACACCAGTTCTTAATATTTATATTCTTTTATGACTGCCATATTTCATTTTACTACTGTTGTAGACAAGAAACGCGGATTCTGACGAGGAAGTCATAACCACAGCGCATTCGTAGTGGGATCTATAATGGTCTGTTTAATGTCTGACTGACTTTATGACTAACTTTTGTAAACGGGATTACTAGAATAATTCCCAGTAGTCCTTATATTGTTTGTTATAAAAACAAACAGAATATGCATCATGCAGCCGCAGATAGGTAATAAGACTTTTCAAAATTCCAACCAATGTTAGATGGACAATTCCTTACAATCATTGTAAACGTCAATTTCAAAGCATGCAATTGCATGTAACAGTCAAGCATTGTGTTCTACACGTTGTTTTATATGATAGCTTCTCAAAAAATTCGCATGCGCGTAAGAAAATTGAAACTGACATTCCCGTAGCCGTAAGCAGACATAACACGACGACACTCGCGCACATAATGACGCGACTACTTTCTTCGCGGCAAAAAGCGCGCGACATATTATCGGCAATTAAAAAATGTTTAAAAAACCTAACTCGATTGTCACGACTGACGCGTTGTCGCCGGACCGCCCAGCCGCGCCGCCGCCATTGTCGTTTTTGCCCGAGCGTCCATTTTGTTTCCTTTTACAAATTGACCATTATCGTTTTCACTTTCACGGCTATGTGTAATATATTGACGTTTTTAATAGTTTGTACGTTTACAATGCGTCTCGTTTTGTGTTGTTTAATTTGTCGGTGAGAGTAGTTAGGTATGCAATACGATCGTATTGTTGGACGTATGGATTTTTTAATGGGGGACGCTGTGAAGTTTCCGTTTAATTCAATTTAGAATACACGAAACGTTTTCGTATGTATGTACAAACAAATTTATGCTTGATTACATTTTACAATTGTTACCGTTTATTTTATGTCGAATAAGTAGCGTACTAGCACGCAGAGCGTCGTGTGTAATTCCACAACAGTCATTTATGTCGATATATGTATAGAACTGTACTCATGCAGAATTGATTAAGAACAATTTTAATGCTTTAGAATCCCTATTGGCACGATATAAGCCTTAATGTATGTTCCTACTTTACGCTTAAAACGAAAGTAAAAAGCAAGCATGCATCGATAACTATTGATACCATATCTCTTACATTTTAGATTGTTCATCCTCTGAATAACCCTTTTAACGCATTCCCCGCCTTATTACAAGTTGCTATTTGTACGAAACAAAAAAGGAACAAATATTTTGTAGCGCAAGAATGTTGTAAAAGTTTCAAAGAGCAATAGTCAGCTCGTACGGTGACCAGCGGTCATTATTGGCGGCGTTTACGAGCGCTAACGTGCACTTGTGTGTAACATTGTGTGTAACATGCGATTCAGTCACGTACAGGGGTTATCTATTTAAACTTCAAACTCATGGGTGTTTAACCGTTCGGCGCGCGGTTTCCGCAACAGTTCATTTGTTTGACCACAAACGGTAATCGATGGTTGGATTTTTTGAGCTAATGTGTTATACGTTCAAAGAGTGAGTGAGGGTTAAAATATTATTTTGACTTACTGTTAAATTGCAGCATATTTCAGACTGCAGGAATTTAAGTTAGCGAATAAATTGATGACCATTATATTAAGTGGTAAACGTGGACAATTAAGATGGTTTCTAAAATCCGTTTTGAGAGCTCAAACTTTGACTGTCAACCCTCTGTCAACGTTGCTGTTTTAGAGAGTAATGAGCGGTGTGGTACAATCGGTGTTTTCATATCTTCTATCTTTAGTACGTTGACTCGAGGTTTATCTAAACGCGAGTGCCAGGTGAAAAATATGAGGTTTACTTGAACCAACATGCCGTAGGTAGACATAACTTTACCAACTTTACCTCGAAGTATTTTCTTGTCGTTTCATTCCAGAAACAATTTCTGTGTAACAAGTACGGACATGCGAATTTGTTCGTATATGCACACACACACACACACACACACACACATATATATCATATGTATATAAGGAAATTGTTTTCTGTTTTTTTTTACAGTTCTATTGTTTATCGTAGCTATGTTTTACTATTAATTATTGTATTTTCGTCCTTGACGTAGATGTGTTTTTAATGAGTTATAGGCTGAAATTTGATATTGATTAAAAATTAGGAATCTGTTGTCAGTCAACAACATCAGTCTATCTCAGTCCACTGCTGGACGTAGGCCTCCCGTAACGTCGTCGCTCAGCTGGCAGTTCAATCCGTTAATGAGTATTTTCGTATAAATTGGTAAGTTTCCTATACAAATCATATTGTATTTCGATTCACAATAAGAAATTGGATGATATTTAGCTTACAATTTTACTTTGTTCAAGTGTGCTTAGCGCGTTCTTACTACAAAAGATCAAAGTAAATTCATACAACTATTCGACTATTATATTCTATGATATGAAATATGCTCAGCCCATTTCCAAATCCGTTCGTAAGGTCAGTGACCAACCGTAGTACAGGTACATGTGTTCCGGGACGCGAGCGTTGGGCAATCTTGGCGCCCGCCACGAGATCGGAATGACGGGGATGACTCCGATGACAACTGACATCCGACGAATGAATACCAGTTGCATCACGCCAATCGCCCGTCCGATCTTAATCCAGATCAGGTATTGAATACTCGATAACATTGTCAAGTTCCATTGATATCTAACGCGTCATATCTAACGAGGCTCGACCGTCAAAGGGGCCGTAGGCGCTCAGAATATAATAGAATTTACGGCGTGATTGTATGCGACGCGACCAATCATTCCCGTCACAACAGTTTATCCACTTCGGACATAATAATTTCAAATGGAAGTTGTAACTTACACATTCTCAATGCGAATTGAAATACTCGAATAATCGATTCCGCGTTTGTGTGTGTCTCGATGTATTATATCTGATCGCTTAACGCGGACGAGAAATGTAGAGTCCGGTTAATAAATGGGCCGTAAGACCACTTACGCGGGTGATGATTTTTTAGTACGTAGTTCTTTTATATTGGCACTAAACAGTTAAAAATCAATGAAACGTTCCAAATATCGGCCCCAGACAAAAGCACTAAGCAATATTTAAACAAGAAATTTGTAACGTTTGGAAACATATTTAAAATGGTATAGTTTTGCAAATTTTATTAGATTAGTAGAAGTATAAGTGTCTCCATGATGAAGAACTTTTCAATCAATATCTACACAGTGGTACATCAGTATGATTTACTTAATACACAGACATGCTATGACAATAGGCTCACCACCTGTTCCATGGGACGTAAACGTAACTGGTGAAACGTGGGAGTGTACTTACACTCCTCTGCTTACCTTTTCGGAGGTTATAGGCATGATGTTACGTACAGACATGCTAGAAGGATTAAGAACTATTGAATGATGCAAAGAAAGCCAGCCTTCCGTTTTTGATCTTTCACGGGACTTACATATGTACATTCCGCTTACCCATTAGATCGTTTTTAAGACATTGTTATTGATCTATTAGCGAATCGGAAATCAGTAAGTGCAAAAAGTAAATCCGGCTGGAGTTTATTATAATTAATGGGATATCCGCAGGGCACGTCTGTGTCTGCTTTTTGACGTGCAGAAACGTGAAAGCTCATTAGAAAAGTAATTTGATCTTATAACGCAATCATGAACATGTAACATATGAATGAATAATATTTAAGTACCCGCCATTTCATTGATTAGTTGAAAGCTTTTATAAAAGCTCAATAGCGCTCGTTGAAAGCTAATCACGACGTTGTAAATGAAATCGTCCGGTGTGCTTTGACTGGCTTACGTACAGTGTGATAGGCGACCTCACGTTTCGTTTTAATGAAGCAGTTACGCGCGTGCAAGCCACCGGAACTTAAATAATCATTGAACTTCACTAACGTGTGTTTCCATTTTTAAATTGACGTTAGTCAGTTGGCGTGTGTGACGTGTAGGAGAATTTACTTGTGTTTCATTCTTCCGCTAGAAGAAATGTTGCTACGAAACTGACATAAAATCTTTTAAATCATTCTTGAACATTGATTAACACTGACACGTTTATTAAAGAGAGCATTTCATAATGTCGTGACATATTGCCTTATAAATATTTCATTACAAACAACATTTTAAAACAATATTACAAACATTTTAAAACAATTTATAACATCAGTATGACAGTATTGCATATCATAATGGACTTGCATTCATTATACATACTTCAGTTTTGCAGATAGTTGCAATATCCTTTTAGTGAATATCCTTCCTTGCAATAGCCCTTAAGTAGAAGATTAATCTTGTCTCAGATTGGATACACCTGACTATTATTACATCAGATGGGCCGAACGTCTATTTGCTACTGCGATAATATATAAAAAAAGCGTGGTCCGTTCCTAGAAAGAAAACGACTATAAATACTTGCATACGAGGTATTTATCTAGTCTTAAGCGGCAACGAACTTAGCTTAAAAAAAGGAAATCCGATTGCGGTTGGCAATAAGTGCGGCTTAGAATTATCAGCTGCGGGTTGCGTTGCTCAGTGATGTGTCTGTTTTTTTTTTCAAGTAATTCCTGCCAGTGTAGCTTATAAAATTTTCACTTTGTCATTTAGATTTATCCAATGGTAACACTCGTAAAATCATTTTTGACTGCAACAGCACTGAAACTAGGCAGGCGACATTGCCATCTCTCTTCTAAACCTTCCAAACAATCGACTTGAATCATAGTTTTAGTGGTCCAAAATAGTTTTAAATTTTATTATGACATGATGAAGCACTTAACGAATTTCCAAATGGTATATTAAATTATCGCGCCACAAATTAATATACTTACTATACATTACATGCGAAAATTTGATTTGTTATAATACGAATTAGATATTATTTATCTGTGATGTAGTATTATGACCAAATGACATCTCCCAGCTCGTGTGTAACGCGGGC